>PVJL010000606.1:0-11598 GCA_004026885.1 Lyroderma lyra | reverse complement strand
TGCTCTCGGTCAAGCAGCCCGTGCCCGAGGCCCCCAGGCCCAGCTCCGAAGCCTTGAAGCCAGCCCCCAACAATCAGAAGTCCATGCTGGAAAAACTCAAACTTTTCAACAGCAAAGGGGCTTCCAAGGCGGGCGAGGGCCCAGGGTCGCGGGACACGAGCTGTGAGCGGCTGGAGATTCTGTCCAGCGTTGAAGAGACCGAAGAGGTGGAGGGCACCAGCCGCACGCTCTCCATGGCGGGCCCCCCTTCCAACAGCCCCAAGATTGCACTCAAGGGCATCGCCCAGAGGACTTTCAGCCGGGCACTGACCACCAAGAAGAGTTCCCCGAAAGGCAATGAAAAGGAAAAGGAGAAACAACAGCGGGAGAAGGAAAAGGAGAAAAGCAAGGACCTCACCAAGAGAGCCTCTGTGACAGAGAGGCCAGACCTCAGAGAGGGGCCCAAAGAAGACCCCAGTGGGGCAGCGGTGACTGAGATGCCAAAAAAGTCCTCCAAGATTGCCAGCTTCATCCCCAAAGGGGGCAAGCTCAGCGGGGCCAAGAAGGAGGCCCCCGCCCCGTCCCTCAGTGGAATACCAAAACCGGGAATGAAGAGCATGCCCGGGAAATCCCCAAGTGCCCCTGCCCCTGCCAAGGAGGGCGAGCGGAGCCGGGGTGGGAAGCCGAGCTCAGGGCCCCCCCAGCAAAAGCCCCAGCTGGACGGCAGACACTCCAGTTCCTCCTCCAGCCTGGCATCCTCAGAAGGAAAAGGCCCAGGAGTGACCACCCTGAACCACAGCATCAGCAGCCAGACGGTCAGCGGGTCCGTCGGGAGCACCCAGACCACAGGAAGCAATACCGTCAGTGTTCAGCTACCTCAGCCCCAGCAGCAATACAACCACCCCAACACTGCCACGGTCGCCCCTTTCCTGTACAGGTAGGAGCGAGCAGCCACCCTCCCGGCCTTCCTGGGCCTTCTGGTGGCTTCTAGGTAGTCCGGGGCAGCAGTCAGGACTGGTCTCCAGGGTCGTTGAAGCAAACAGCTAGGGTACCAGCTGAGGGAGCATTTAACGCAGCAGGGCTTGGCAGAAGAGGGGGTAAAAGATGGGCAGCTCCCCAGCCGCATGGGGACTCGGGGCGGTACAGAGCAGCGGCAGCAGCATGGCCGATGCGTGAAGGGTGGTTTGGTGTGACTGCAGGCCCCAACATCAGTCCCATCCTGAACACACTTTAAAAACGGAAAAACACGGAAATCACCCTGCTGACTAACTGAGGTGTTCGTCTTGCGCTCCCAGACCCTTGCAGTTTCTTACCCCCAGCGCACGTACTGAGCGTGTTTTCAGTCCCTGCTGTGTGCTGACAGGTGTGAGGCAGGAGCGGGGGCGAGGGCAGGCTGAGCAGGGACCAGCTCCAGAAGGATGGAAGAAGCCAGGCTGTATTTAAGAGACGAGCCTGGGTGTTTGCATCTGTCTCTGTCCTTCTGTCTGTTGTCTGTCCCTCAGTCTCTGCCTGTCTGTCCCCGATGGCACATCACTGGGAATACACGTGGAGCCAGGTGCTGCTTGCTCTGTGTGGTTCTGGCTTGGGAGCCGCTGCTTGCTCAGCCTGCACCACATGCCTTGGCAAATGGGGGCGCTGGCTCTGGGTACTACTTGATACATGTGGCTGTGTCCTCCCCAGGCGGACGGAGGCTCCTCTAGCTCTAATTTTAAGAACATCCCAGAGTCGTCAGCTCATTCCTGTGCTTTGGATGTGTAGTGCCTTTGGCCACACGACTCAGTTGAATGACAGCTAATACCTCTGTAGCAAAAGGGAACTAAGGATTGAATGACTGAATGTCATACTTTAGGCACTCATTTTACAGCTTCTCCCCTAAGTACGTGCACATACACAACTGTACACACACACTCACACACCCACAGTCTGGACATTATGTGGGCAGTCACACGTAAGCGTGAGCCCACATAGACATTCATATGTAAAATGCAAATGCCCATATGCATGCATGCGTTTGCAGAGCTGTTCATAAGGCCCATCACCCTCTTTCCCTGCCGGAAGCTGGTGCAAAGACTGGCTGGAGCGATTTCAGAGTAAAGCCAGGAGGTCCAGCCGGTGAGGGAATGTCAGGCCTCTCCTCGTCCCTCTTTCATGTGCCTCCGCTCACCCTCCCCTTCCGTGAGGGTCACGCCCGAACTTTTTAAAGTGGGAGCTGGTCACCTTTTTATTAAATCGCGTCATCAGCTCAGCTCACAATCCTGAGGCGAGTGCCAAGGCTTAGGTAATGACTCAGCACTCGTACACGCGAGCGGCTCTCCGTCCCACCGTTCTCTGAACCATGGGAACAGCTGAATTGCTCCCTAGGAAATGTTTAGCACTCCAGCAACATGGATAGTCTTAAGGTAATGCATATTCAAGCTACTGTGCACAGACCCTTGATTTGCATTTTCAGAATTAAAAGAGTCTTTCATCACCTGCAGTCCACTCCCTCCTTTTTGTTTGGGCTGCAATCATTTTAAAAATTGTAAAATACTTACCCTTTTAAAAACACTTCAAGCCTTTTTTTCTGGGAGGAGAAAGTCTTAATGATGAAGAGCAAATAGGAGGAAGGAACAAGGATGCCATGTGTCTCTGCCCCTTTTTAACCATCTGATGTCCCGCAGGCCCCTCAGAGGAGCCTGTGCTCTTTAGGTGAGGCGGGGACGAGACTGGAAGGAAGAGCACTGGGTGAGGAGTCAGGGCCCCTGGACTTGGTCCTTCGTCAGCTGGCAGCTCCCCAGGAACCGCTTTGGGGTCTGCACCCCGCATGTGCTGACACCTGGCTAAGAGCATTCCGTGCCTTCGCTCATTTAATCATTCCCACGTTGTCTTTTTTAGAGTCCCTGACCCGTAGCTGAGCAAAGTGGAGGCTTAGAGTAATTAAATCACTTGCTCTAATCACGGCTCATAGCCAGAAGAGCTGTTTAACCCCAAGGCTATCCGGTGAGGGGGACCCAGTTCTTCACCACCTTGCCATGCTGTCCCTGTAAATCACGGTTTCGCTCTGAGCCTGGCTGTCTTCATCTATAAAGTGAGGAGACTGGACCGGATAGAGGATTGGCATAAATGGTTGAGACTTCCTTTGTGCTCTGCAACGCTCTCTCTCAAGTTGATAGCTCACTGTATGTAACCTAGAGGACGCTCCCCAGAACCTCTCCATGTTAGTAATTTTACCAAGGGATAAAGGGAACACAAACCATTTTAAAAATCACTCAGAATGAATTATATTCATCAATTCAGAAATTAGCAGTGGACACTTCGGTCAGTTTTTGACACATCACTTGTGATTTTTGTAGCAGCCAAGAGAGGTCACCGCTGTTATTCCCTCTGTACAGATGAAAGTCTAATGTTTCTTCCACTACCCAGCATTGTTCTAGACTTAAAAATCTCTCATTTATTCATTTAACACATTTGTCCTGCCTTGAGTGCCTCCTCAGCATGTGAACTTGAACAGAGTGTGTGCTGATGTGTATGAGTGCACATGGAAAGAGCCCGTCTTTGCCTTCAGAGTGCCCCCTAGTTGAGGAAAGATTTATTAGTTACATCGCATTGTAATAAACAGGCATCAGGAGAATAACGCAAGAGCTACAGAAACACATGAGGCATAGTGGTCAGTTAGCAAAGATTCCGGGAAGGCTTCCAGGTCAAGACGACAAGGGACCTGCTCCTTAAAGGCACGTTAGGAGCAAATTAAGGAAGAGGGGAAGGGCCTTCAAGCAGAGGTTACAGTAACTACAGAGATGAAACTGCTGAGGGCACGGTGTGATCCGGGAACGGGGAGAAGCCATAGGGCAGGTCTGAGTATACAGGGCAGGAGGGACAGGAGGTGGAGCTGGAAATGAAGGAAGGAAGCATCTCAGGATGTAGCGTATCTTCTGCCACAAATAAGGAGTTCAGACCTATTCTGGGGTAGTGGGAAACCACTGGATGCCTTTGTGCTGTGGTCACATCAGTATCACAAGGCTCAGTGGAGGATCGTATGGGGAGTGGACCAGACCTAGAAACAGTCTAGAACAGAGGCCATAAGTTCAGATCCTCCAAAGGGTAACCCGAATGGGAGTCTCAGGCTGAGAGGGACTGGAGCAGAGGGAACTCCCCACTTGTGGAGGGAGCAGCAGTCACTTGGCACCAGCAGGTGGAGCTCTGTCTTTCCAGACTTCCTTATTTTTACTGGGAGAGAGCAGAAATTCAGCTGTTTCTTATGAATCTCCCAATTTTTTGAATGTTGAAACTAACTGTAAAGCTTTCAAATACTCTGCATACCAATAAGAATAAATCTGTGGACTGGGAGGTTGCCATTTGCAGCCTGCAGGCCGGAGGCAGCGCACCTGGTCACAAAGCACTTGCAGGGCCGAGGCGGGGATGCAGAGGAGCACTGGGAATGGGACAATATGCAAACAAAGGTAGAGATGACTGAATTGGGAACTGATGGCTTTAGTAGGAGGCCAAAGGGAGGAAGACTACAAGATGGACAACTTGAGGTTGATCAGCACATCCCCAAATTTAAGACAATGCTCGTTTTTGGCAAATGTTTTCTTCATAGAGCGTGAGATCTGGTTGAGTTAGCTCAAGATGCTAATGAATTAACGATGTTACACCCAGGGCTATATACATCTGAGTTTAGTTACACATTTGCCTACATGAACAGAGGTAGTTGTGACAAGAACACATGGCATAAGCAGTTGCCTCGATTTGCTTGACAAATAAGGGCACGGCAAAGGTTTGGGGAAGTCCACATTTCACTCAAGTGTTGAAATAATGATCAATGAGATCTTTCATGTCAGAAGATCTGAGCTCTGAATCAGAGACCTGCAGGGCAAACACACCTGCTTGGCACACGGTCCTGACTGGTTTCACAGTCACCTTTTCAGGAGGACTGGGGCGCGGGGTAGGGAGCTGTCCATGGAGTCACCTTTATGCTCGACTTGCAGGTGTTCCAGTCACTTAGGTAAGTTGCTCTGTGGTAGAGGTTAAATGATCCAAACCTTCCAGGACATTCCAGCGTTTTCTGACCAGATCTAGTGCCCTGATGGGGACCCAGAGGCGCCTTCCCAGGGAGGAATTGCAGACCCTCTGTTTGGGCGATGAATATTTCATCTTTTACAGTTCGGTGGCTCTCTCTGTTTCTGGGACATTGCTCCACATGCGCTAATGAATTATTTAGCATCAGCCTGCTGGTCTGCTCTGCTCCAAAGCTTCTTGCTGAAGGAGGTGATGGTGGGGTGAGGGGTGGGGGGTGCTGTGGTCAGACCACAGTGGTTCAGATGTGGGAGTCACTGCTTGTGACAAGTGTGTCTGCTTTGGTTTGTGTGTGAAGGTCCCAGACAGACACCGAAGGGAATGTTACCGCTGAGTCCAGCTCCGCGGGTGTGAGCATGGAGCCCGGCCACTACTCCAAGAGTGGACAGCCTGCCCTAGAAGAGCTCACTGGTGAGTATGGAGCCCCAGAGTGTCCGTTTCTGTTGGCGACGCAGCCTCCCGTGCAACCACCTGCTCCACGGGCGTGAACGCGGCAGGTGCTTTGAAGTTGTTTTTCCGTGCACTGATTGATGAGCTGAACAAACGTAATTTCTTCACTATTGTTTTCCTTCTTCTTTCTTCTCTCTCTCTCTCTCTGTCTCTCTGTCTCTCTGTCTCTCTCTCTCTCTCTCTCTCTCACGCACACGCACACGCACACAACCTCCTCTCTCCTCTCCAGAATTATAAATAAATCCCTTGCCTGTTGGCAAGCCCTCTTGTAAGACGTGTTCCATTTCACTCGTGTAGGGACTCTGGGCTGCTGTGACACTTACCTTTGAATCACTTTGTCTAGTCTTTGGATAAAGTCATTTTCCAACAAGAGTTGGAACTCTAAAATACTGACAGTTTTTTCTTTCCTGTTTGGAAGCACTGATTAAACATTGTCCTTAACATCCCCCATTAATTGGAAAGAAGGCTAGAGCGTGCTGCTTTTACCCAAACCAAAAAAATCTAAATTTTATTTAAGTATAATCTAGAAAATGATGATTAAAGGGCCATAATATAAAAATATTAAACATATGCCATTGTCATATAGCTAATACCACAAATATTTACCTGTAAATGCCATGCTGTCTCATCTTCATTTAAAGGAGAAAATTAGCATCTGAGGTAGTGCGTTCTGAGTTTCCACCTCTGGCTCTCTTCCCCATTCCCCCAATCTGTGCCCTGATTTCTAACAACTTCTAATCAGGGAAACGAGTGGTAAACCACATACTTAGTCGTGGCTGTGTCAGTCTTCTCCTACCTTACCACTTCCAGAGCTGGGTTAGAAATTGAATCTGTGTATAAAATCTGTTTATTAGACTAAATATCTGTGACCACATCATTTTAATCGCCACATTACAGCTGTGGAAGTGGTCTGCAGCCCATATGATCGAATCTTACCCATCTCACCATTAGCTCTGAGTATTCATTTCAGAGGATCTGAGAGATTTAACTATTTCCTTTTTGGTTCTGCTGGCTGGGCACAGCGAAGGGGCAGAGAGGTTTCGAGCCATTTGTAAGCCCAGACATTTGGGATTGATTTTGCTTCTTTCTCTCCAAGGTTTGTAGCTCCCTTGCATATGAGGACCAGATAGCACAAGGGAAAGGGCCAGGAAAAGGGTGGGGAGTTCAGGCAGCTGCTCAGGTCTCCACACACATTCCAGATCATGCTCTTGTGTGCACACATCAAAGGAGCCAACCCTGTGCTGCGGAGCCCGACGTGTATCAGATGTGTATTCCGTGGAGTCGTGTGGATTGAAGTTGGGCATTGGGGCTCAGCAAAATCCACATTTGTAAAGCAAAAGCAGCAGCCAGAGAGCATTCCATATATAACACTGAAATTTCAGAGTGACAAAATGGGCAGCTTGTGATCTTGCATTCATTCCCTACCCTCCCACCCCCGTGTCTCCTCTGCATCAGGACTGCAAAACCAAGGAAGAGCTCAGAAAGCCTGTGGCGCTGTCAGTTGCTTTGGGGAGCAGAATTGTGCCCCCAGTTGTGCCTGATTAAGCACTCCTCAGTGTTAAGTCTGACGGCGTTGGTTGCTAATGAAAATTTCTTACTTGGGGTGACCTTGCCATTGCATTCAAGCAGTAGAATGCACATGTGTGACTATACAGTGAATTATTTCATGAAGACACTGCCTAGTGCATGGGGTTGAATATAACTTAATCACAACTGAGTCTTCGAAATGACAGTGGATGGCGAGTGTACTTAGAAATGGACATTTACCAGGCTTTTGGATCAACCTCTTAGTTCTTCCCCTTCCTTATGCAAATAGGTGTATTTTCCCACGGTGCTTTGTCATTTACATAGTATTACAGTTAAGATCTTGGATTGTGGAGTTAGAAGGAACCACACACTCCTGTTCATTATCCAGCTTATGAACCTCTTCTGTCATTCACTGAGAAAGTATCTTTCAGGTTCTGCTTGAATATTTCTTGTGATGGGAAGGTAATTCCTTCACAAGGCAGCCCTTCCCTTTTTGTTGGCTGTAATGGGTAGCAGAGTTTTTTATTCTTAACATTTTTAATCACTGGATATAATCCAGCATCCCAAAGCCCACAGACAATTTCCATCTTTTCTATGTAGTAGCGTGTCCCTTAAGCCTCCCTCTTATAGGTAAAAATCCCAGGTTCCTGCCATGGTCCTCTTGTAACATCCTGACATCCTCTAACTCAGCCCTACTGGGTCAGAATATGTGGTGCTCTCTCCATCATGGCCAGGGACTTGAAGGAGGACAGCATCAGGCAAATGCAGGAGAGCCTCAGTGACCTGGAATAGCTTGCTCTGTTTTTAACATCTCTGAGAGTTGGTGGGAAAATTTCCGTTCATCTTCCAAGGAGACAACATTGACAGTTCAGAACGTGATCACCTAAGCAAGGCTGGTGGATCGCTGGTTTTCATTTCTATGTCACTCTTCAAACCTGGTGTGTGGGGGTGCTGCTGTGGAGGGAGCACGCATTTCCCAGCGAGACCCCCAAGAGTGAACCAGGACACTCAAATTCAACTAGCCCTCATATTGTGCCAGGCATATCTTACATGTCATCTCCTCTGCTCTTCCTGCTAACCTGAAAGCTGTTATCCCGATTTCACAGATGATATTCACAGTAAGTGACTTGTCCAAGGTCAAGTGACTAATAAGCAGCCATACCCTGATTCAAGCCTTTATTAGTCAGAATGCAGAGTCCATGCTTTTTCTTCAGCCTTACACTGACCAAATGTCTTTTGGACAATGAATATTTCTGGGACATCTATAGATACCTGTGAGGGTTACCGGAAATAAAGGTGAGGTGCCACCCCATCTCAACAATCTTTGCATCTCTGAAGGAGAGTTAACACAGACAAATATGTCACAAATAGAGATGGGGATCAATAAATATAATTATTGTACTTTTGTGTGTGATCAAGCTAATTAATGAAGGTAATTTGAAAACGGGTGCGTATTATGAGTTTCATAAATAAATGTTCATTATAGGGCCTAGAGCTGTCCAAAGGATTAGTACCTTTTTGGCAGCCTCACATCGATAAAATGGGGCCAAACTGGCAGTAAAAGAGATTTAATCAGTGGCCCGGGAGATAGATGCAATTACATTCCTCCAGAAGCCATCAGAGGAAGGTAAAGGAGGCATTTGTCACTTAATGTGTTTCATTTAAAAGCACATACCTGCATGAATGTATTTTAAAGAATTGGGTAGGACATACAAGTTTGAATACTCTTCCGATAAGAGAAAAGTAAATGCCTTTCAAATTTCTCTTGGTTAAAACAGGGAGGAAAGGGAAAACACCTGCATTTTCAAGGATAAGAATTTGCTGTAGCAAATTTCCTCCGTAAAATCACATATCTGTCATTTAATCCAGGCTCCAGGCACCCATGCTGAGAAAAACCTAAGGAAGTTGCCATCTGTCTTGGGAGGAAGGTTAATTCCGTGACATTTCTTGGCTGCCGTTGCCTTATTAACGACCGTCGCGGAAGTTCTACTTAGTGTCTGATGTAAATTCCACTTGCTGCTGTCCGTGTGTACCACGTTCCATGTGGAGATTTCTTTAAAATTGTTGCTCAGTGCTTGAAATAGGCATAGGCTTTTGAAGACCCTGATTGTGGTTCTTCAGGCTCCTCGGCCCTCCCTGAAATTACTCTGAGGGAAAGATGTTTATTTGCTTTAATCACTGTTGTAGTTATTCGCCTTTTCCTCTTACAGGCCCACACATAGCAGAATAGTCAGAGAACCTAAAGCAAGTCACTCTGAGAGGGCACATGGCTTCCTGGCCTGTGTGTGGCCCGGGTCTCCTGGGACGTTTGTGCTAGGTTGACCTCTACCGGGCCACGTATTTTGTGGAAAATCTTGCGCAGGGAGTGGAAGTCCCTCATCGCTCAGAGCGAAGGCCTGAATCTTCTTGATGGCTCCGTGCTCTGCAGCACTACCAGCTGGCATGAATTGAGTGCTTGTGGTGGGCTTCGTGCCAGGCAGTCCCCACAGCTGTCTTTCAAGACCAGTACTGTCACTGCCGTTGCTTTAGGATGGTGGAATCTGAAGGATGGAGAGGGTTGTTGCCATTACAGCCAGTGAGCAGAGGAGCTGGAATTTGAGATAACATCATAAATCAGAGAAAACGTCAAACCTCTCCCTATAACAATACTTGTGATGAGTAATTGCAGGTCTTTTGGCCACTGCAAGTTCCGTTTGCATCGTAGGGCTGGTGACCACCAGCACGTGTCACCAATGGGGGTGGAAGCAAAATGCCTCACACACTTTTGCACGGGCAGAAAATGGTTCCTGCGAGTCAGGCCTAATGCGTGCATGTCTTTGTTGGAGACAGTGTGACAATGTGTTTACTCAGACTAGGTGCTTTGCTTCTACAAGCTAGACTTCACCTATTTCAGGAGGGACCTGGAGGGAGAAGGAAGACTTCTCTCCTTGGGTTTACCAACTTCCTATGGGCATTCATTCGTTCATTCACTCATTCCTTCTCACGTCCTTGTTAAGCACCCTCGGTGAGCCAGGCCCTGATCATGGAACATGGTGACAGCACAGGCTCACTTGCTGCTCCCGCGAAGCCCACCACCTATCTGAGAATTAAAATAGTCTCAACCCTCGTCTTTCCAGGAGAAGATCCTGAGGCTCGGCGACTGAGGACAGTGAAGAACATCGCTGATCTGCGGCAGAATTTGGAGGAGACCATGTCCAGTTTACGGGGAACTCAGGTTACACACAGGTATCTGAATGAACCACGAATCACTTGACCGAACTAGCTAGTAACTTGATTTTCACATGACTGCGCCTGCGTTCATGCCACTAGCAAAGTGATTTGGTTAATGAGGGAACAAATGACCTTGATTGCCAGATGTGCTGGAATTGACAACGAATGCCAAGCAGTGTGGAGAAGTGTAAGTAGCCAGAACTGGTATAGCCAGATACGTCCCCGAAGCAGAAGCTTGCTAAATTCATTCAACAGAGGATATTATAGACCAGCTCCATTTAAAGTTCAGTTTATGTGCATTTTCCAAAATTTTATTGCACTGTTGAAATGAGCAGGCGAACTATATTTGACCTGTGTGACAAAGTAAATAATTTGAATTCCTACCTGGTGTTCTGATACACAGTGCTCCGTAATGCTGTTAGTCATGCACATGTATCACACACGTAAGGAAATACTTAGAAAAACTTATGATTGTGTTTAAGCTGTGACTTAGTTGGATGAAATCCAGGATTACACTGGAGACATTTATCAGGTTGGTTTCATTGCTGAGCAAGAACTGGAAGAGGATGCAACCCTGGGACACCCCTCATGGTTTTGGCAGAACTAAGTTTTATGGTCTGTGCTTAACTGATAATCAATGCTAAGTCCACTGGTCTCCCAGAGAGTCTCCTTTGCTTTCACAATTTCAGTCTGCAAAATGAATCTAGCTTCCCCACTGCCAGCAGTTTTTACAGATCAGAGTTAAGCACTGTGGGTTCCATCTTAAATAAGATCGGGGGGCAAACCTTAGGGGTCCCCGGTATGAATAAAGTCAGGCTGCTTGCACGATCAGAGGGGAACAAAAACAGTGAAGGCACCAAGGTGGTTCTTCCAGACAAGAGTGAACTCCGAAGTAGTGGTATAAGGCCCCCCCCAGACTTCTAGCTATTAATGGCATGGAACCAGGTATTGGACCCCGGGACTTTGTGATTAGGTATGAAACTTACCGGGGTCAGCTGAGTGCCGGGCTCGGTGCTGCCTGGGCCGTTCAGCCAACAGACCAACTCAGGAGTTGGGTTATAGAACCACCGTTTATTATGAGGGCACCGGTGACCCGAGAAGGCAGCAGGTCCCACCCTCAAAGACTGCCTACCTCCTTCCGAAGACAAATAACCTTGCTGCCACCCCCAGACCTGCCTTCGGAGGCACCAGAGCCCTGCCCCCTTTTGACAATACCGTGCTGTGGAGGACACAGGCGGCTACAGAATGAGCCTCCCTGGGCTACAAGGGTCCCTGGGGGAGTGGAAAGCGCAGTCCAAAAAGCCCAAGCAGACAGGAGAGAGCCCTCTCTGCCCTCCTGCGTTCACCACCCTTTGGGAAGCGCAGGCAGCTGGTGCA
>PVJL010000605.1:136331-376871 GCA_004026885.1 Lyroderma lyra | reverse complement strand
CTCTGTCCTCTTCTACACAGCTGCCAGAATAGTCTTCCTAAAATAAAAATAAATAATAAAAAGCAGTCTATAGTAATTCGTAGTTCTCTATGCCTACAGGAGAAAAATGGGTAATTCTTCTCTTAGAATCCAGGGCTCTTTGCAAAGGTTCCAGCCTCACATGCTCATGACACTAAACTGCTCACCGTACCCCAAACGTGCTAGATCTTTTTTTGGGGCGGGGCGGGCGGGTTAGTTCCCTGGCGGGGAATCGACCCGAGGCTGTGGCGTTGAGAGCGCCAAGCCTAGCCACTGCACCACCAGGGAACCTCCATCTAGCCCCTTTCTTAACTCTGAACTCCTGTACTTTCCTCTGTAGGCTCTTCTCCCCTTCTTCACAGGACAAATCTTCTTCCTCAGAGGTTTAGCTTACATATCACCTAAGAGAAGTTTTCCCCAACTTGTCCTGGGCATAGGTCATTGGTCCAATATTTTTGCTTTCACGTCTCTTTGACAATTCATTTGAATCACTTAGCATTTTCTGTTGTGATTATGTTTACATGTCTTTTCCCCCCAGTAGATCCTAAACTACTTGAAGGCAAGGGATTAAATCTTAGTCACTTTTATATTTCTGCCCCAGTGTCTCATGACAGTGTTTATTCTATGAATGTTGAATGAATAGATCTACTAAGATACTATTTTTTAAAAAGTTTTTGCAAGAGAAGACACTTCGAGAGCAGCATCTTTGTGACTGCTAAGTGATTGTGAGATAATATTACTTGAGGAGTACTATGGACAACTTTTATTCATCACTTTTCTTCCTTTGTGTTTCTGAAGATTGTTAGCCCTGAAAACACCAAATCCAGCTCAGATGATGAGGAGCGACAGATGGAGCTTGATGAAGAAATGGAGAATGAAGTTTGCAGAGTATGGGATATGTCAATGGATGAGGTATGGGGTTGGAAATGAAACTGAGAAGACTGTTTGGTAAGGAAGTGGTGAATGGATTTTTTTTTAAGGTTCAGGTCTTAAGTCTTTGGGGGAAGAGTTCACTGTCTGTAATCACTCATGTGATACAAAGAATGAGGACCCAAGAGCTATAAATGCTACACTTTTGTCTTTGAGGGTAGATGATCTAAACGGTATCTAGATTTGGGCTAAATATATAGTTCTCATGAATGCTAGAATGCTTTTAGCCCTGGACTGTTCTGATACTTATTTACCTAAAGAGAACGTTGGTTTTGTATTTGACAACAGGATAGGAGTTAGGAGACCACTGATGTACCATGAGTAAAGTAGAAGGGACAAGAAGGAATTACATGTAAATAATTGCGATAATGATATTCCAACATTTATATTGTACTCTATAGCTTGAAAGCATTTTCATATATATTATTCCATTCGTTCTTCACAGGTGAGAAAAGAGGCAAAAGAGATTAACCTACATAGTTTCTCATTTTATTACTTGGACTTTGGAAATAGCTAACTGGTTAAAATTCTTGTTTTAGTCTTTTACTTCCCTTCTGTCTTCCACATTGTCACCCAAGTTATCTTTTTTATCTAAAACAAATTTAATTGTATTCTTCTGTCTTAAAAATTGTTACTGGCTATTTATTATCTTTAGTCATTTTTTTTTAAAGATAACTGTGTTTTTTTGTTTTTTTTTTCATTTTCATTGTTAGACTTATTGGGGTGACATCTGTTAGCATCTTCAGTCATTTTTTTAAAAGTGTACAGTTTGGAAATTTTTGACGTATGTATGCGCATGGAAATATCACCACAGTCAGGATAGAGAACACATCTATCACCCGCAGAAGTTTCTTTATACCCCTCCCTTCCTCTACTCTGTGCAGGCAACCACTGATTGGCCTTCTGTCACTTCACCATAGTTTGCATTTTTGAATGTTTTATATAAATTCTATCATATTCTTTTTTAGGAGGAGTATGGCTCTTTTACTCCGCATTGTTACTTTAAAGTTCATCCATGTTGTGTACATTAGTAGTTTATTTATTTATTTTTTTCATTGCTGAGTGGTGTTCTGTTAATATGTATTTAACATGATTTTTTCATCTATTCATCTGTTGATGGAAATTGAATTGTTTCCAGTTTATTACTGACAAAGCTGCTGTGAACTTTTCTATGTATGTATGTATGGACATATGTTTTTCTTTCTCTTTGTACTATGGATGGTCTGTGTATGTTTAACTTTTTAAGAAATGGTCAGATTGTTTTCCAAAGTGTTTTTTACAGCACAAGCACTGTTATTTCTTCCTTAAATAGATGGTGGAATTCACTAGTGAAACCTTCTGAGCTTGGAGTTCACTTAGTGGGAAGATTTTTTGTTTGTTTTCAGTTTTGTATATTTATTACTTTAAATAAAATAACAGTTTTGATGAGATAGAACTCACTATCATAAAATTCACCATTTAGTGGTTTGTAGTGTATTGTGGGAAAGGCTATAAATTCAGTTTCTTTAATAGATATAGGGCTGTTCAGGTTATTTTGGTAGTTTGTATTCTTCAGGGAATGTATCCATTTCACCTAAGTTGTCAAATTTATTGGAATAAAGTTTTCATAGTATTACGTTGTTATTCTTAAAAAGAGTATTATTCTGCAGTTGCTGGGTGGAGTGTCCTATGTCAGTTATATCAAGTTGTTGAGAGTATTGTTCAGCTCTTCTTTCTGCTTCTACAATTACTGAGAAGCTGGTTTTAAAAAACATTTTTTTTAGGAACTAGGACCTGTTTTTTAACTGAAACATTAGTGTGAATTCCTCAAATATAAAATAGGTAAAACAGAGCTGCTGTTTCAATGAGATTATTGGGAGAGTAGAGTCATGTTCTTGGCCGCCTTTTCACCTTCTTATAGTAACTCTTGAATTACCTATAGGAACTGAGCTGTCCACTAATCACAGACATAAAGTTTCTCCAGTAAGACTATGTCTTAGCCTCATCCTCTACCACTCAGTGTTTAAGCAGACTTTCAGAACTTCCTGCATGTTTTCATGTGTCAGTGCCATGCTCTGCCTGGAATGGCCTCCCACTGGCAAAATCTTTCTCATTTTTATAGCCCTGCTTAAATGCCACCTCCTCTGTGAGGCCTTCCCAGATGCTCCAGGCAGGACTGTTGCATAACACTTACTAGTTATTCAGTGATTGTTTTAAAATCTGTATCCTCTGATAGATTTAAGTTCCTTCGCTTAAAAGTACAATTTCACCTTTTCAGAGACACCTTCTCTGGTATATCAGAAGTAGCCCCACCCATTTCTTAGTTTCTAGCATGTACCATCTTGTTCATCGTCTTTGTAGCACTTACAAGTCATGTAGTTTAGTTGTTTGTGTGTTTGTTGTTTGTTCATCCCTCTAGAATGAAAACTCTATGGCACTGAGACCTTATCTAACATGTTCACTGATGTGTCCCTAGAGCCTAAAACAGTGCTTAAGTGTTAATTGCCATTACTGTTGTTGGTGTCGATGTTGTTAGGCCACCCTGTGCTACTCCAGGTATTATTTACTGTCATTAAATAAATAAGTCCCTGCATGCTACAGAGAGTTGCAACATGACAAATAACTTGACCACTCAGGGGTGGAGAGCATCTGCTGCTGTGGCTTTCAGTTTGAAGTGTATCTTTGAAAATACTGTTTTCTCTGTCCATAGTCTCTTAATAAGTACAGGATGTCTCTTCCAGTGAATAGTAATGCAGATTACCCAGGCCTCAACTGGTTCGAGGTGGCTTCAGGGCCCTTTGAAGTGTCTTTTCACATAAGACACCTGGCCTGTGTTTTAAGTCAAGCTATTGTAAATATACAAGGACTGTCCAGAAAGTATCTAGCCATGTAACATGAAAAATAGAGGCAATTGTAGATGGATTTTTTTTTTTCCAACAGCCTTCATATACTTCAAGTTTGGTAAAAACCCAAGGCAATAGATAGCTAGAAACTTAATTTTTAAGTATTTTACAACTCAGATCTCCACAGCTAACTGACTTAGTTTTGGGTCCCACATTTCTAGTAAGATTAGTCACATATTCACTTCCTGTCTCTTCACCTGCATGATGTGTTTCTTTAGGTGCTATGGACTGGACAAACTTGCTAGGAAGGAACTATAAAGCTGCTGCAGTTAGAGTGTGATCAGACTTTTTTTCTATTGAGGATTTTGAAATCACAAGTTCTGATTTTGGGCAGTGTTCACCTTTTTCCCTATCCCCAGCTTCTGGCACTATACCTGGCAAGGGGCAGATGTGTTTGAATGAGTTAATGACAATTCCTGGTAGGTAGGAAGATCATTAAGATAAATACATTTAGGGCAGAAAGAAGAGGACAACCTCTAGAATATCACAGTTAGTTTAGATTTGTTTATGAAATGTTCCATTGCCTTGGGACCAGATACCGGAAAGGCTTTCTAACATTACTTTTGTCTGTTGACACAATTCCTAACTTTTTCCCTTGTGCCTGAAAGGCGGTATATATGGAATTGATTTTCTTATGGTTACCCAAGCTGTGGGGTTTAAAGAGGAATATTCGTTACCCAAGTTAATAATCATTTTTATTTTCAGGATGTGGCTTTATTTCTCCAAGAATTTAATGCTCCTGACATATTTATGGGAGTATTGGCCAAATCCAAATGTCCTCGATTAAGGGTAAGTATGGAGCAATGTAACAGCAGTTAAGGCTGGGTAGTCTTTTATTTTTTTTCACTTTAATTTTCTTACAGACTACAACTCAGTTCACAAGTATTTATTGAATATTACCAGGGACTAGGTAATATGCTATTTAAAATTATTAGAGTACTAGAATTTTAGACTTGGGCTGGACCAAAGGAGATTAATACTTTCATTTAACAGCTGTGGAAACAGCATAACCAAAGTTATGCCACTAATATGTGACATAACAAGGAGCAGTGCCCGGACCTCCCATATCTGTTTATTACTCTTTTTTAACCCATTTCCCATTTAGAAAAAAAAAGTGCAGCTTGCTGCCACGTTCATTTAATTTTATATAAACACTGTTTTCAATGTGAAAATAAAATATAAAAACTGTTCTTGGAGTTATTTCTAAACAACTTGTCTCTAATCCTAATGTAACAGTATATAATAATATTTTTGTATGGGAGTTCCCTGATGGTGTAGTGGCTTAAGGCTTCGGCGCTGGCGCTGTCAGCGCTGCAGCCTGGGTTCGATTCCCAGTCAGGGAGCTACCCACATACCAAAAAAGCAAAAAAAAAAAAAAAAAAAATAATAATAATAATAATAATAATATTTTTGTGTGTGGTAAATTTCAAACCATGGAACTTTGAGGGTAAGGATAGGACTGTAATTCGGTTTACCTGGGGTAAACTCTGCACCACAAGCATCTCTGGCAAATATCCTCAGGGCAAATGGGAAAAGGGTTAATTCATAAACTCCTCCATTTGCTTAAAAACCTTCATTCTAAACTCAGTCTTTTGTTTAAGATTTTCCATAATCTGAACCTAATTGTTCTTTGCAACATAAAATCTGTCCTCCAGATTGTCCTAATTTAGCAAAGCATGCCAACTCCTCATTTCAGGAGCTTACTATGATCATTGTCATCTCCATATCCCCCTTTGTATGGCTTCATCCCCTCAGTGTTCACATCTGTTGTCCAAGATGGTATGTTTCTTCCAAGCCTTCCCAAATAAGTAAGCTCTCAGTGGCCATTGCTGGTAGTAAACTCCCCAAACAATTATCTATACTTCTCATTTTGTCTTTATCTATGTTCTGTGCAGTGTGTTGTGCTTTAGTCCCATTTATGTTGCTAAGTGCTGTGCATATTGTAGGTGTGATAAACACCTATTAAGTAATTATGATTACAAATAACTTATAACTGAGTAGTTGGTTTTAGTACTCTGTGAGGTAGGCATTTATCTCCACTTTACAAATAAAGTAACTTAAGTCTCAGGTTAAGAGATTTGTCCAAGGTCATACACTAGGAAGGAATGGAATGGGATTTGAGCCTAGCCTGTCATTCTGTATAACCATTGTATTGTAGTGTGTTGTCTCTCTCTCTTTGAAATTGTGAAGTGAAGAATTCTATAGCATATCTTTATGAATTGAGTGTTGAATTAAAATTTTATTTAGTACAGTGCTCCACTTGAATTGGGGCCCGACAAGCTGATAACCACTTTTTCTTGGAATCATTATATTACTATAAGGATTTGACAGTTATGATTTTCTCCTGAATTGATTCATGATCAGTATTTAAAGAAAATAAGCTTATGCCAGGAATGTCACCTTTCAGAAATTAATCATATTATTATATATGTCTGTGAGCTGCAGCTTGTCTGTAGCAGTGATTCTCATCCTTAGAATCACCGAAGACTTGGACTCAAACTTTAGCAAGTCCCAGAAGCATTAGTTATTGGGCACACCCCCAGAGTTTCTGATCCAGTCAGTTTGGGGTAGGATTTATGATTCCAAACAAGTTCCCAGGTGATGCTAGTGCTCTGGACCAGGACCCACATTCTGAGAAGCTTTGCCATAGGGAGCTTTTAAAAATCCAGAGTCAGATCAGTTAAAACAAAATCTCCAAGTCTGAAGTGGAGACAGCTTTTAAAATTCCCCTCATTCCAATGAGCAGCCAAAACTGAGAGGCTTGGTCTTTGATTGGAACCTCCATTATTCCCTGTTTAGTTTGTGAGGGAAATGTGTATACCTCCTTCCTTCCCCTACTCTTTTTTAATCTTTTTACAGCATTTGATCCCCCACATTTCATTGAAACTCTCCACTCTCCTGTAGCTGTGGTGCCTCCTCCCTCTCCTGGTCTCTGACTTCTTTAGTCACATCTCTATCACCTGTAATGGCTTTTTTCTTTCTTCCTATATGCTGAGTGTGGACTCCTTGTAAGGTGTAGACTCAGATCCCTTGTCCTTTTTATATTAATTTCTTAGGGAGCTCATCCAGTCTTTACACAACTAAGTTGCAGTTCTGTGCCTGTGGGATCAAAGCTATGACCTTTTAACTTCTGGTGTCACATCTCTGACTTTTTT
This sequence comes from Lyroderma lyra, assembly GCA_004026885.1. Lineage (NCBI taxonomy): Eukaryota > Metazoa > Chordata > Mammalia > Chiroptera > Megadermatidae > Lyroderma > Lyroderma lyra. Next base: position 369,886 of record PVJL010000605.1, on the reverse strand, counting down.
CAAGCATTCTCTACTTGCATGCTTCATTTTCCAATCCAAAATTTCACGTATTGTAACTCAGTGATTATCAGTCTACTCTTAAAAATCACATGGTGTGCTTGGTAACCAATAGCTTCCCAGGCCCTGCCTGGGAGATTCTGATTCCGTAGTTCTGAGGTGAGACTTGGAATTCAGTATTTTTAACATGCTTCATGAGTAATTATGCTCCAGCAACTTTTGAAACACTCTCCTAACTGAACTCATTGTGTACTTTTCTACACTTTCTTCTCCAGTTTTCCTGTCAATGGGGCTAATATTTCTGATTAGAGAAATAAAGTGACTTGAAACCTACGATTTGTGTTCAAATGCTTTTTTTCTTTACCTCCCATCAGATTATTCTGCTTTTACCTTTAAACTCTGAGCTTCATACCGTTCCATGCCTGTCTGTATCACCCTCATCTTCTTGCAGTATAGTGATGAAATGCTCAGGCTCTGGAGCTTTGCTGTTTCCTAGGTAGAGATCTGGGGCAAGTTGCTTAACTTCTCTGTGCTTTACTTTCCTTGTCTGAAAAATGGGGATAATAATAGTACCTACCTCATAAATTATTAATGATATGATACATGGAAAGTGCCTAGAGTAGTGCCTGGGCATAATGAGTGCTAAATAAACATTAGCTGTTACTATTGAGGTTATTAATTTCTCTGAAAGTTTTTTCACTATCATGCAATATGCCAGAGTAATTTTCCTAAAATATCATTGTGTATGTTGTTCCCCTCCTTGAGGACTTTCGCGATGCCACATAACCTTCTAAATTAAATCTAAACTTTTTTTTGGTGTGGGGGGTAGTTCCCTGGCTGGGAATCGAAATCTAAGCTCTTCAACATGGTATTGAGGGCCCTTAATCCTCATCCTTTTTACCTGCTGTTTTTAATCTCATGCTATGCTCTCACTTTGTGCAACAACCAGGCTGCTTTCTTTCTTGTCTACTGTACTAGCCATGTACATTATTTCCTTTTGGCCTTCCCTGATACTTTCCCCCTTGTTTGAATGTCTTTCTTGTTTGCATGTCTAAATCCTTCCAATCATTTAAGACTCCGTTCATAAGATTTCTTCTTTCAGAACTCCTGCATACCTTTGATCTTTCTTTTTCTTGCATCTTTCATCGTTTCCAAATACTGTGAACTTGTCAAGATTGGGGTGTAGGCACTGTACTTCTATATGCAGCTTCCCGTTCTGTTCTCCTAAGGCTCAATGAAAGTTTTTTTTTTGGGGGGGGTGTTTTTTGTTTTTAAATTTATTTTTATTGTTAGGCTTATTGGGGTGAGCGTTTATTCTTATGTGTATCTTTTACTTCAGAGCCATTGTGACCTATAAAATTTGATTTGGCAGGAAATCTGTGTGGGAATTTTAGGTAATATGTCCTGTTTCCAGGAGATATGTGTGTCCATCAGCAGTGATAAAAATCTTGGGTAAGTTTTACTACATAATTATTACATATGGATTCATATTTTATATTCCTAAGGTGATCCTATAGTCAAGATAGGAAAATATATGAAATATAGCACTTCCTTTCTCCTAATGAGCACACTGCAGGAACTTTATTTATGTTGATGGTAGCTAGGGTGCTTCCATACTGTTTGTAGACATGAGTCAGGATTTAGGCCTGTTTTCTGTAATCATAAAGGGACCTGAATTGTCAGCAGGTGGTAAGCTAGATAGGAAAAGAACTAGTGAGTGGAGCAAAGCTTGGAGATGGGGCCCTGACTAGAGTCCAAAACAGTTTAGGCTCACGGAATCCAAGGGCTCAGCCTGGAGAAAACTAGACTTGTTGATCAGAGTCACCCTGAGAACTCTGACTTAGATCCAGGGTGGGACTTGCCAACAGATTAGGAGATACAAGGTTGCCTCTGTGATTCTAAGACTTTTATACTTCTTCATGGAAAGTTTTGGGCAGAGGGTTTTCAATGGTGATTACTGTAAGAGGTTTGAAAACACCTTGAGATTTTATGCTAAATTTTGTGAATGTATTCATATTCTAAGCAGAGGGTTCATGGCTGTCATTGAGAATCTTAAAGTAATTTGTGCCCTTAGTAGTTTAAGAAAACTGTTATGAGAGGTCATTGTAAGCTACAGCTGTAGGGTTTATCACAGGATTCAGTACTGGGTCTTTAAAATAGAGGTGATTGGCCCTTCTAGGTGTGAAGGGACTTTAACATCCTAGTTAGCAGTATGTATTCCTCAGTAATTTACAATCATTTATGGAGTAAATGACTCAGGACTATATTTGGTCTTTAGTGGTCTCTATCAAAATCTGAGAATGAGTAATGTTGACAAACTGTATAAATTCAATTAGGTGCTTACCTTAAAATTATGGAACAGTTTACATTGCTGATGGAATATAAATTTGCTCAACCACTTTGGAACAGTTGGGCATGATCTAGTCTAGTTGAAAGAGGTGCATATACTGTGACCCAGTGATGCCATTGTAGGTTTATAGTAAGAGAAAACATGTACACATACATCAGGATACTCATAAAAAGTATTACAGGAACAGAATGCATTGCTTGAAATAACTCAAAACTGGAATCAACCCAAGTGTCCATCAATAGTAGGCTGGAAAAATAAATTGTGTTATATTCATACAGTAGAATATTCTGCTGCAATAAGTCCAAGAACAATAGCTACAGGAGCAACATGAGTAGATCTTAAAGATGTGGTATTGACCAAAAGAACTAAACTCAAAGGAATACATACAATGTAATTTCTTTCATATAAAATTTGAAACCAAATATGTACTAAATAAAAAGACTATAAAGCAGGGTTGTCCAGCTTTTTGGCTTCCCTGTGTCACATTGGAAGAGGAAGAATTACTTGGGCCACACATGAAATACACTAACACTAATGAGAACTAATAAGCTAAAAAAAAGGTCCATGCATAATTTTCATAATGTTTTAAGAAAAGTTTACGAATTTGTGTTGAGCCACATTCAAAGCCATCCTGGGCCACATGTGGACTGCAGGTTGGACAAGCTTGCTACAGAATAAAATGAAGAAATGATTGCTGGAAAGGTCAGGATATTAGTCATTTCTAGGTGGGAAAGAGAATTGTGATTTGGAAGGGACATGGGCTACCGAGATGGAGCACTGTTTTATTTCTTGGAAACATAGTATTTGCTTTATAGTTACTCATTAAGTATAGGTTTGTATCTTATAGACTTTTATATATGATATATTTTGCAATTAAGATATTATAAAAATTAAATAAATACTACTTTTATATTGGAAATGAGAGAAGTCAGGCATATTGGTTTAACTATTTTGTTTTTGTAGCCAGGTATTATTGCACTGTTTGTATGATTCAGACCCTCCTACTCTGCTGGAAACAAGCAGGTATGCTTTTCTCTTTTTATGGGTTCTGTATAATCACCCATAAGGGAGTCTAGAAAAATTGAGTTAATTCTTCATTCCTGAATTTCCTTTACTGATTTTGAAAGATAGATATTAAGCTCACATTTATCATGTAGGTTGTTGCTTACTTGCCTTTCCCAGACAGAAGTGGCCAGTGTCTGGGTTGAAAGAATCCGGGAACATCCAGCTATTTATGATAGCATTTGCTTCATCATGTCAAGTTCAACAAATGGTAAGTCACCATGTAATCTAAAAATAATTTTTGATAACATTTAATTGTTAGGAAACCAGATAACTATTTCTGGAGGTTACTTAAATGTTAAGCATGAGGTATAATAAAAAACATTTCAATTTAAGATGTAAAATTTCTTTTTAAACTCCCAGGATACTGACAAATGCCCCATTAAAAATGAAGACAAGCAAAGTTAAACAAAGAAAGTAAGCCTATTGCTTCTGGAATAAGTAATGCTTTGGCAAGATTTGGCTTTCTTGGAATAAATTGAGGAATTTTGATTAGCATTATTGCTTTTAAAATTTTGTTTCTCATTTCAACATCTGTTTTATTCTCTACAGTTGACTTGCTGGTGAAGGTAGGGGAGGTTGTGGACAAACTCTTTGATTTGGATGAGAAGCTAATGTTGGACTGGATTAGAAATGGGGCTGTTCAGCCTCTGGACCAACCCCAGGAAGAGTCTGAAGAGCAGCGGGCGTTTAGAATTGTGCCCTGTGTACTTGAAGCTGCCAAACAAGTACGGTAGGTGAGCTCTTCTGCAAGATGTTCTGGGAAAATCTGGTTGCCGAAAGTATCCTTAGATATAAGTCATCTTAGTTTCCTTTGGACAGGATGAATAGGACACAGCCATCTTTGTCAGGTTTGATTCACTACTGATACTTGTGGTGACAGCATATTTCGTCTGTGCAATAATCATAATGATTACAAAGTACTGGTTCTAATATTTCTTAGCTATAGCCTATTGTTCAGCATTAATTATAGTTACTGTCTTAAAATCTTGCGTAATTTTGTGTAATTTAAATCAAATAGAAAGATTTTCTTGTGCTTTATTTTTCATTGGACATTTAACAACTTATTCAGTTAATATTAGACAACATTTATTTTCTTGCTCCTGTGGGCAAAGTCTGACAATTAAGTTCATGAACTTGCCACCATGCACTTATGTTTGCAGTACTGTACAAACAACTTGGTGAGGTTTCATAACCTTGGTATATCTGTGTCTCACAGCTGTGTTCCTATTGACATGTGGCAGTGTCTTGCTGAGTGGCATTCATTATTGTTTTTGCGTGCCCTCACGAGAATGTCAGAGCTTGAATTAGAGCAACAAACAAACATTAAATTTCTTGTTAAACTTGGAAAGAGTAGAATTGAAATCAGGGACATGTTAGTCTAAGTTATGGGGATAATGACTTGAAGAAAACACGAGTGTACAATGGATTAAATGTTTTTCGAAGGGGAGAGAAAGCATCACTGATCAAGAGAGGTCAGGGCGGCCAGTAATGAGTAGAACTGATGAAAACATTGCAAAAATTTGTTGTATTGTGCATCAAAATTGTTGGTTGACTGTGAGAAGCATAGCAGACCAAGTAAACATCCATAGAGAAACGGAAAAATCTGAACTGAAAAGCTTGGCATGAGAAAGGTGTGTGCAAAATGGTCCTGAAGGAGCTTACTCACGAACAAAAGCAAAGGAGATTTGAAGTTTGCCAAGACCTTTGGGAGAGGCAAGACGATTTTTTTTTTTTTTAATATGCGGGTAGTTCCCTGTCTGGGAAATGAACCCAGGCTGCAGCATCGAGAATGCCTAAGCCTTAGCCACTACACCACCAGGGAACTCCAAGACGATATTTTGAGCCATGTTATCACTCGTGATGAAACATGGGTGTACCAACACAACCCTGAAACAAAGCGTCATAGTGCACAGCGGAAGTCAGCCAATTCTCTGCAACCAAGAAAGTTCCCTCAGTCCCAAATCAAGAGTCCAAATGATGTTGCTAACCCTTTTTGATATTACAGGGATTGTTCATTATGAATTTGTACCAGCTGGACAAACAGTCAACCAAGTTTATTATCAACATGCTGAAAAGGCTGGGTGAAAAAATGAGACAAACCAACCAGAACTTTTTGCTAACAACTCATTGCATCATGCCAGTGTACCAGCTCACACGGCACTGTTTGTGAGGGAGTTTTTAGCCAGTACCCAAATAATGTATTGGAACACCCTCCCTACTCACCTGATCTGGCCTCCAATGACTTTTTTCTTTACCCAGAGATAAAAGAAATATTGAAAGGAAAATGTTTTGTTGACATTCAGGACATTGAGGGCAATACCATGACAGCTGTGATGGCCATTCCAGAAAAAGAGTTTCAGAATTGCTTTGAAGAGTAGACTAGGCGCTGGCATCAGAGCATAGCTTTCCAAGGGGTGTACTTCAAAGGTGATCGTAGTGATAGTCAGCAATGAGGTATGTAACACTTTTGCTAGGATCAGTTTGTGAACTTAATTGTCAGACCTCATATATATGCCCATCTTGGATAAATGAGTGACTTTTAGACTCTGGTGTCTTTCCAAGAGTGATTACTAGGTCTTATGGGCTATTAAAACTATTGCTAGGGACTGGAAAATTAATTTATGAATTGATCTGTTTAATGGTCAGTTGTACATTCTTAGTGCTTTGTAATCCACATTAAAGCCTATTAATTTTATATTCTTTATCCAGGTTTTTGTTTAAACATCACTTCTCTTAAGATAACTTTCCTGACTCTCTAAACTAAAATAAGTCTGTTATGTGGTCCTCTACCACCTTGAACTTCCTCTAGGATTCCATTCATATCATGTTGTTAACCATTTAATTATCTACTTTCCTTTTAGACTATAAACTTCATGAAGGTAGGGATAATGTGTTACATATCTGTTTTCCCAGCCCCTCACATAGTGCCTGAACAGAGTAGGTACTTAAATAAATATTTGCTGGACAATCTTTTAATTGTTCAGCTGTCTTTTCACATAATTGTTTGGTTGAAGAACTAAGATTGTGATTTTTCTAGGAGTCTTAAACTGTTGACCATAAAAATTATGCTTACATGGATTTAGTATTCTCAGCTAGGGAAGGATAATCAAGTGTTAAGAACTTCTTCCTTGTTCTCATACTTGGTACAGTGTACCTTACATTTATTCTATAAAAGTCTCGGTCATTTATTTTGTCCTGGTTATTCAAGTAAATCAGAATGATGAAGTATCACCTAGAAGGTTTCTACATTGTTCCTTTTGTGGGACAAGATGAAAAAAGAATTTTTACTTCTTGTCCTGTGTGTGTATTACAGAACATTTGTTTGTGTATTGATTTCTCCATTAGAATGTAAGCTCTGGTGAGCACAGAGACTTTGTCTTGTTCCCTGTTTTATCCTCAACATCTAGGATAGTGACTATTACAGAGTGATTACTATTTGTTGAATAAATAAATGATTGCAATCCCATAGAGAGTAAAATTGTTAATTCAGTGCTTTTGTGTTTTGTATTTAGTTCTGAAAATCTGGAAGGGCTCGATGTTTACATGCATATCTTACAGCTGCTTACCACAATAGATGATGGAATTCAAGCAATTGGTAAGATGTTATATGGGAAAGCACTGTAGTTATTTATTTAATTGTTTTCTATCTTTAAATTACTACTTTCTTTATCATCTTTATTAAGTACAGTGTCCTGATACTGGAAAAGACACTTGGAATTTACTTTTTGACCTGGTCTGCCATGAATTCTGCCAGTCTGATGATCCACCCATCATACTTCAAGAACAGAAAACAGTGCTAGCCTCTGTTTTTTCAGTGTTGTCTGCCATGTATGCTTCACGGGCTGAACAGGAGTATCTAAAGATAGAACAAGGCAAGTATCATTTTAGTTCACCAAATTAAATTCTAGTCTCAGATTTTAAAGCCCAGGTTTGTGTTGGACATTGGGTTTGTTTCTCCCATTTTTTAATTCTAGTGTTTTTATTCCCCAATTACAAAAATATTACATACTGCTCCCAAAATATAATTATATTGCTCCCCCAATTTCTCTTAATTCTTAAAAGCTAATAACTTAAAAGATATATCTCATTGTTGACTTTTCCTTGCCAATTTTTTCTGGTTCTTTCACACTGCAAATTTAAGTCTTCATGGTGGTGATGGGGTATTCCTGAATTATATTTTTAGATGTCTATTCTCTTCCATCACTTTGGTTTCTGTGAGGGTTATAATTTTATTTATGTGGGATCTCCTTTCCTGTCTCCCATAAATATTAATTTCTCTATTAAAAAAACCCCACAACTCTTTATTTATAACAGCTTTTTTTCCCCTTCCTCCATGTTCCTTACTGTGTTTTCAGCAGTGGCCATTCTCCTTTGTGCTACTGCCAGTTTTGCCTTCATTTCTATGGTGGCTTTAGTTTCTTTTAACTGCTTCCTTGAGCTCTACCAGCTCAGGTTTCCTCTCCTGTTGTCTTTCGTTTCTTAGTCTGAGCTCTTATATCTCTTGTTTTAAAAATCATGGCTAAATATTATCTTAATATATATAAGCTTCATGTCAACATTTTTTGGTGACTATTCTTCACCTGCCATTTGTTTTTCCTGTTCTTTTAGGATTTTTGTGCTGCTCCTGTGCTGGTTTGTTTGCTTCCTCACATTTGAATGAATTGAATTTTTCCTGGACTAGATGTTTGCATGTGGTCATGTAGGAGAGGGTCAAAGGCTCTGTTCTGTGGGTAACAGGAGTTGAGTCTATGAGTCTTCTCGCTCTCTTTCCCAGGTGAGAAGTAGCTACTACATCCAGTGAGCTTGCACCTTTCCCCTTGGCTGTTGCCTCCTGTAAACATGGCTTATCTGTGGGATTTTTCATTTACCCTCTCTTCATCTGCTTCTTAGAACCCCAGGAAAGCACCAGCTGCCATCTTGCACACTTCATATACTCTGTTCCCACTGTTGCGAACAAGGAATTCTGGATTTGCACCTTAGAGTATGTGCTTCCCCTTAGAGAAACAGACTTTCTGAGATTTGCAGCCTCATTCATCCTCTCGTCACTTCTTTTCATACTCCCTGCTTGATTGACACTGCATTTGACACTATTTCCACCTTCTTTGTGTTTGAGGTTTCAGCTGTCTCCTACCTGGAGTTTGGTTTTAGTTACTCAGTCTTTTTGTTTCTTTGTAGTGATTTCTGAAAGGAAAAGGGGGAAATGCTGACTTTCGAGTCCCAGTACTCTTTCCAGCCTCCTTGTATATATGTACTTCCTGTTGAAAACCATATAGAGTTTTTATTTGGAATACTGGGAACACATTTTTGATGTTATGGAACTAGGTGTTCTTTATCTGTCCCCATCCTCCCAAACTTTATATATGTTTTTTATAATTGAGCAAGAAAGTGTAAAGATGCTTCTTTAACTCTAAGCCACTGATTAACACCCTTCCCTCTCCGTGCCCTAAGCCTTAAGTAGGGGCTTTGCAGAGTTATGGTAGGAGGTGAGAAAGAGATAAGAGAAGCTGGTATAGATTGGTGTGACCTACAAAGAAATCATGGAGTAAAGAATTGGGTGTTATGAGTCAAGAGTTGGCAGTAATACAAGTAAGAAAGTGGCAGTAATTCCAAGGGGAATATCACAAAGCAGTCCAGCATGGGAAGTTCTCTGAAGAGGTGACATTGAGTTGAGAAATAGAAGATAAGATTTTTCTGTTTGCTAATTTTTCAAAATGTCATTGCCATGTACTGTAAATGACCTAAGTTTTACAGTCAAGTTAGATTATTTTTTTTAGTCAGTATACTTGAGGCAGTGCTACAGCAAACTTTCCCTGGATTTGTAATTATCAACAGATATGATAGAGTTAAAATCACTGATTGATTCACAGTGAGATATGTTTTAGCATGTCCATGCTATAACATACGTTTTTGAGTCTGAGCTTTAGTTTTATGTTCAGTTTTTATTACAGGCAAATTAAAATGATTGTTCCATCTTTTAAGAAATCATACAACTTTTTTTAACTTAGTTAAAGTCAAATTTGATGGAAAGAGAAGTCACAATAGGTGGGGAAATTATTATACAACAAGTTGACAATTCACTGTGGAATTGTATGCCTGAAACCTATGTAAATCTTGCTAATAGATGTCACCCCAAAAAGTCAATCAATAAAAATGAATTTAAAAAAATAAATTAATTAATTAAATTAAATTTAAAAGTTTTAAGAGTTTTATACGAGTTAAAGTTTAAAATTAAATTTATTCTCTATGGCTGCCAAGGCCCTACCTGATAGAATTGTTGTCCAACTCTCTAAACTCATCTTGTGCCCGCCTGCCTTGCTCACTTGATTTAAGCCACACTGGCCGCCTTTTTGTTCTTCACACCTTACAGGCTACTTCCTGTTTGGGGCTTTTTGCACTTGTTCCCTCTGCCTAAAATGTTTTCCTGGGCTCTTTGCATTGATTCTTCTCATCCTCTAGTTCTCAACTCAATGCCACCTCTTCACAGAGCCTCCCTGCTAGCTGCTTTAAATACAGTCCCGTTTCATCTCCTTCATAGAACTTACCAAATTTGAAATGATTTGTTTTATTCATTTGCTTATTTGAGAGTATAAAAATATCTCTTAAAGGCTTGATTATCTTGTTAACCACTATATATGAGGTCTGACAGTTAAGTTTACAAATTTGCCACAGTGTGCCTACGTTGGCAGCACTGTACAAACAACTAGGTAAGGTGTCATAACCTTGATGTGTCTGTCTCACAGCTGTATGTGTATTGACATGTGGCGGTATCTTGCTAGTGGCGTTCACTATTGTTGGGTGTATTTGTGTGTGGTTGCAAGAATGTCGGAGCTTGAATTAGAGCTACAAACAAACAATTAAATTTCTTATTAAACTTGGGGGTTCTCTGATGGTGTAGTGGCTTAAGGCTTCAGTGCTGGCGCCGTCAGCGCTGCGGCCTGGGTTCGATTCCCAGTCAGGGAGCTACCCACATATTAAATAGCAAAAAAAAAAAAAAAAAATTTCTTATTAAACTTGGCAAGAGTAGAAGTGAAATCAGGGACATGTTAGTCCAAGTTTATGGGGATAATGCCTTGAAGAAAATAGCAGTGTACAAATGGATTAAATGTTTTTTCTGAAGGGAGAGAGAGCATCACTGATGAAGAGAGGTCAGGGCAGCCAGTAATGAGCAGAACTGACAAAGACATTGCACACATCGAATTGTGCGTCAAAATCATTGGCTGACTGAAAAGAATAGCAGACCGAGTAAACATTGATAGAGAAACAGTTAGGAAAATCTTAATTGAAAATCTTGGCGTGAGAAAGGTGTATGCAAAAAATGGTCCCGAAGGAATTCCATTTTGTTCACCAATAAATAAAAGCAAAGGAGAGTTGAAGTTTGCCAAGACCTTTTGGAGAGGCAAGACGATGTTTTGGGCCATGTTATCTATCATTAGTGAGGAAACATGGGTGTGCCAATAACGACCCTGAAACAAAGCATCAAAGTGTATAATGGAAGTCATCCAATTATCCCCAACCAAAAAAGTTCCATCAGTCCCAAGTCAAGAGTCCAAATGATGTTGCTTACCTTTTTTGATATCAGGGGGTTTTTTCATTGTGAATTTGTATTAACTGGACAGTCAACCAAGTTTACTATTTGGAAGTGCTGAAAAGGCTGGGTGAAAAAGTTATACAAAGATGACCTGAACTTTTTGCTAACAATTCATGGCTCTTACATCACGACAATGCACCAGCTCACGTGGCACTGTCTGTGAGGGAGTTTTTAGTTAGTTCACAAATAAGTGTATTGTGTATTCACCTTATCTGGCCTCCAATGACTATTTTCTTTACCTGAAGATAAAGGAAGTATTGAAAAGAAGACATATTAATGACATTCAGGACATTAAGGGTAATACAACTACAGCCATTCTAGAAAAAGAGTTCCAGAATTGCTCTGAAGGGTGGACTAGGAACTGGTGTTGGTGCATAGCTTCCCAAGGGGAGTACTTCACAGGTGACTGTAGTGATACTCAGCAGTGAGATATGTAGCACTTTTTCTAGGATAAGCCCATGAATTTAATTGCCAGACCTTGTAGTACCTGAAATATGATACCATGTTTAGCTCTAGTAGGTAGGTGTTCAGTGTGCGTGAATGAATGAATGATAGATGAATAACCAAATTTAACTGGCTGATTTTGTGCCTTGATTATTTGTACAGTAGGTCTTCCTCTAATTGACAGCCTGATTCGTGTCTTACAAAATGTGGAGCATTGTCGGAAGGAACCAGAGGACTCAGCAGAGTCTAGCACAGAGGACATCAAAAAGTCTGATTTAACCCAAGACGATTTCCACTTGAAAATCTTAAAGGATATTTCATGTGAATTTCTTTCTAATATTTTTCAGGTATTGACAAAGGTAAGAAAGAAGGATTAATGTTTTTTTTTCAGCGAAAGAAGTATGGATTGCTTAATGCTCCTAACTTTATTATTTCTGTTACTATTCTTTTTAACATAAAAGTAGGATCACTATATTACATAAAATTCAGAACGTAGAGAAAGAAAAATCTTATCACTGTAAGTTTATAGTCTTAAAACAGCCACTGATGTGGTTTAGAATATTTATATACGTATTTTTCACATACTCATAACCCAGTATATACAATTTTTATAGACTGCTCTTTTCACTTAACAATACATTATGAGCACTTTTCCTTACTCTAGATCAATTCACTGAAAGACTTTTCACTGAGAGCCAGTTTAGTACCCAGTTGGCCAAAAAAATCAAGTTTTAACATTTTTGTAAATTTGTTTTAAGGACTATTACTTCGGAATATGTTCAGGATTATTTACATATTCTTCCTTTGAGCATACCCTTTCTATCCATATATTTTAGAAAATATATATATAAATACAACTGAAGAATATATTCATATTCATTGAAATTTTTTCAAGAAGGATTTTCCTTAATCCATTTCCTATTTAGAAAAAAAAATAGTGCAGCTTACTGCTGCGTTTAATTTTATGTAAACAGGCTCTTTGAGGCTAAAGCAAATCCGACCGGTTTTCGATGTGCAAATTAAATAAATATAGAAACTGTTCTTGGAGTTATTTTTGAGCAGAACTTGTCTCTAATCCTAATGTTCAGAAATGTATGATGGCTGTCCTGAAAAAATCCAGCCATAGAAGACTCTGTTTTTCATATTACACGGCTGGATATTTTCCAGGTAGCCCTCATATATGATGATCAGTATTTAACTTTGGGGTTAAGGTTGGCACCGTAATCTGCGAATTATCCGGAGGTAAATGCTGTAGTCACAGGCACCGCTGACAAGTATTCTCATGGCAAATGGGTTAAAACAGATTTCTGTTTTTCTGGTGATTTGTTTTTTTGGTGAATTGTCCTGCTTCCCCTTTTTATGTTTGAGGTTATTACCTTAGTATAGGTTTTCAGAAGTTAGATTACTGCGTTTGACATTATAAACCTAAAGATAACTGAGGCATAATGGCTGCATATTGCCAAAATGCTTTTGACATGTAAAAATGTTAATTTTACTTGGTCCTTATTATTAGGTGTTATAATTTTTTATCGAGTAAAGTTCACAGGTGATTAAATTGTACCTTATTTTGATTTGCATTTTTATTATTTAGTTAGTTTGAATATCTTTCCATATATTTGTATATTGTTCGTGTTTACTGCTTTATAAATTTATCCATTTTGATTATTTTCATGCAACTTCTTGGGTAATACTCTCTTGTGTATTCACTGCAGGTATTTTTCTCATTGTTTGCTGTTGCTTTTGGTTTTTTGGAGGGAGGGAAATAGATGTTTCTTGAATTTTAAATGGCGAACATAGGAGGAAGGTGGGCTGAGAATAAAGCAGAGATGTGGTATGAATATCATATTGTCATACTTAATGGAATTTGGGCTTACTCTTGAGGAACCTGAGGAGCTATTAAAGATTATTTTTAAGCATCAAGTGATCAGATCTACTTAAAAAGATTACTCCAAAAGCAAAAGAGAGAGGTGAGAGAAAGTTGAGGCTGGAGGCTGGGAGACCAATCAACAGGCTCTTGTAGCTGGTAATCTTCAAGAATAATCTGAAAAATAGTGATAATCTAAGCAATGTAAGTGTGAATGGAGAGGAGTGGGATGAGTGATTTAGAAGAGCAGAATTAAACCCTTTGGGGCAAGGATCAGCAGCAGAGGAGGAGGGAAAATCTTGGCTGTATCCCAAGGTTTGGTTTGTGCAGGAGGGTGGGTGGTGGTGGTGCCCTTCACTAAAATAAGGACTGCAGTGGAGTGCCTTTTTGGATTACACAAGGAGGGATGATACTGGGTTCATTTTGAGACATTTGAAATGCCTGTAGGATAAGTAGGGAATTGTATATATTGATTTGTATTTATTCACTAGATATAGCTTTAGAAATTTTTCTTTCTTAACATTAGATCCTTGTTTTGTTTTGCTTTAGGACACTGTGACTAAGGGACTGAAAGAGGGCCAGTTAAGCAAGCAGAAGTGTTCCTGTGCATTTCAAAATCTTCTTCCTTTCTATAGCCCTATGGTGAGTATGAATAAATGTATCGGTGACTGAATTTCAGAGGATTACTAAATAAAATGTTTAAAAATAAGTGCTTTTTCTTTAAGGCCATTGTCAAAAAGGTAGTGCATATGATTCACATAACTTAATGCCTTTGCTAGGTAGGTGACTGCTGGGTAATTCATGGGACTAGCTTCAGGAGCAATTCAGATTTTAAGAGAAAGGAATCAACACTGAATTTATAGTATCCTTTCTGTTATGAAATAGATAGCATATATATCAATCAAAAATGAGGTTCTTTATAGATATAGTCAGTAGGTTTTTATGGTTTTTCATAGTATATGTATTTGCTATCATTAGATGCTATGTGAAAATAGGAACCTCTTTAGGAAAATGAAGTACAGATTGTGGAAGTGGAGGATCATGTCAGCAAGGAGGATGGAAATAAAACCTCATTCATGGACCCTAAAGGGGAATTAGTGGAAGAATAAATACTAGTTTTAAGAGTTAAACAAAAAGGTAAAGGCTAGTCACTTCCATGAAGTTTCAGAGGACTGTCCAGGAAGTACTATTATTGTCTCTTGAGATCTGTCAATATTTCTTTACCATTGGACTCTTTAGAACTACAAGTAGCACATTTTTAATAGTCAGCAGTATATCTTAAACCATCTTTTCCTCTGCTTACGTTGATTTGGTTCTTTGGTTTGACCCACAGGTGGAAGACTTTCTCAAAATCTTACATGAAGTTGATAAGACCTTTGCTGGTGACCTAGAAGAAAGCTTCCCAAGTTTAAAGGTTCAGACTTAAAAACTGAGTTGTAATTTCTCTGCCCAAGAAATAAACTTTATTTTTTTTACTGATAGTTGAAATTGACATATAGGAAATATTAGATAAGGTCCATATCAGACCATTATTGTCTGGTATTAAACTCATGCCCTTTTTCCTCCCCAACCATATCTCACTTTTGTTTGACATTGGAATCTGGAGTTTCACAGCCATCAAACACCCCTTCTTCTCTTTTTCTATATTGGTTCTATGGTATTTCTCATCTTCAAAGAAAACAAAAATACAAACTTATTATTGAAGTTCTTTTTTAGAGTATTTGTGGGGTTGGTGAAGATTCCTTTTATAATTCAATTTGATTTTTATGTGAGAATTTTATATTTGTATTCACTACAAGCATATTCAGCTGCCCTAATGGAAAACCCTACTATAATAGCTTAATCCAATAGATTTTATGTATCTCATGCCATCAGACACTCAGAGATGGGCAGTCCAGACCTGGTAAGGTGGCTCAGGGACCCTGGCTCCCCTCACTTCTACGTGGTCTGCCATATAGACCTTTGTGTTTATGTTTATTGCCTTGTGGTTAAGGGGACTATAGCATCTCTGGTTCTTTCATCCATGCTCAGGGAGAAAAAAGGAAAAAGAAGCAAATGGGGCTTTCTCCTAGCAAGTCTACCTTTTTATATAGGAGGTACAGCCCTAACTGGCCAGAACCGCATCATACAGCCATCCTTAATAGCAGGTGTTTGAAATTGAGACCTTTTTTTCTTTCTAGCCTTGACGTTTTTCACTCTTATCTACAGGAAAAAAGAGCCAAGGGGCAGGGAGATGTGAAAGGCTTTTGGAGAGCCAGTCATAGTGTTTGCCACAGTGTGCAAACGTGCTGTAGCCATTTTGTGACTGTTGTGTTGATTTCATGCCAGATTGTTAGTTACTCAAAAACAATTACTAGTTTAGTTTTGTTACAGTTCAATTTTGTCTTATGTATGTACAAAGATAGAAATGCTAACATTTTGATGAAAGCACATTAGCCCTATTTTCTGTTTTACCGTAATTCCAGTGGTTGAATTAAAAAAAATAATTTACTTTTTAAATTGAGATTTTTTAAATTAAAATTGAGACAGTTTTATAACTTCCCATTATTTGCAAACTATTCTGTACATGACTTCCCTCTCATACTTTTGTCATTCTTTATAGTGCTTCCTAATGAAATAAATTTTGAGAATCATATATTTCTGGAAGCATTATTTCAGTTACTGGAAGTGGAATTTTTAATAGTTTTCAAGAAGGTATCAGTTATGAATAATAAAACCAGCTTTTTAAACGTCTATTCTGGTTCAGGTTATTACAGAATCTTTTGGACTTTGAAGCAGTGGTCTTTTCTCACCACTTCGTATTCTTTCCTTGATTGACTTTTGTTGATAAAAACACAGGGATACCGGTTGTTGATAAGAATATGTAATTTCTAGTTTGGAGGTAATTTTATTGTTGAAAGTGTCCCTGCTGAAAAGAACTGAATGATAAAATCTTACTGATTAAACTCTAATTGGTAAGTTTACTTTATATCTATTTGTCAATGGTGACCTAATTCATAGGTTGAACATGATTGTTTTTAACATGAGATTTCAGAGGCACCAGTGAAATCTCTCCTGCCTATTAGCTGATAAAGTTTAAGGTTAAAATGCAACTAACCCCCACAAGAGTAATACTCCAGGTTATTAGTCATATGAATTTCACATTTTGCTTTCCCGAGAGCACATTTTTAAAAGGGGGAATAAGGACCTTGGGTGTGTGAGGGAAAGAGTGCCACTCAAAGTGGGTAAGTTATGGAGGGAGGAAAGAATACATAATGAGAAGGCTAGGAATGTCCTAGTGAGTTTCTGCTTCCCATTTCTGCCTTGAACCTGCCCTATTTACTTGTTACTTCCTGTTATTGTAACATTACGAGGTAGTACATACTTTCATAGTATTTTTTTTCTCTTTCCATTACCATATATTTAGCTTTCCCTCCCTCCTCTCCCACCCACTTCCCTTTCTCCCCTCCCTAACCCACTCATCCCCAAATAAACATTAAACTATTGATTGTGTCCATGGGTTGGTTGGTTGGTTGTTCATTTCTTTTTTCTTTGTTGCTTTCAGTTTTATATTCTGCTTATGAGTGAAGTCGTACGGTTTTTGGTTTTTTCTGTCTGGCTTATTTTGCTAAGCATGATCTCCAGGTCCATCCATTTTGTTGCAAATGGCGATATTTCATCTTTTCTTACAGCTGAGTAATATTCCATTGTGTATATGTACCACAGCTTCTTTATCCAGTCATCTGTCACAGGGCACTTTGGTTGTTTCCATGTTTTGGCCACTGTGAACAGTGCTGGAATGAACGTTGGGGTACATAAGTCTTTGTGGACAAAGGTTTTCAAGTTTCATAGTATTTTGATAAGTTTGAAAACTTCCTAAATCTGTAAATTATAATAGTTTTTAAAAAAAAGCATGAGCAGTGTTAAAACTTTTTTAATGCTACACAATCTAATTCACCAAAAAAAAAAAAAAAAAAAACACAAAAATTTAGTACTTGCATCATTTACAGTGATAGTTTTAAACAGTGCTTTCTCCAGAAACATACATAAGAAATTTTCTGTGTACAAATGAAATTGAAGCTCATTCTTTTTCTTGTGCTTTATTGCAGAGGAAGGAAGAAAGTACAAAAACTTGAGTTAGCATTTGTTAAATGTGTCATTCTATTTCTAACTAAATTTGAATTTGATTTTTGAAGTATCTAAACCATTTAATACAAAATACAGAAGACATGTTTTCTTCTGCCCCATTTTTTAAAAAAAAAATAGTTTATCCTTTGCAGTTAGTAGGCTAAATTGTTTTCTTGACTGATCAAACTTTCTAGGTCAAAAGTCTTTTACCATTCTATCTTTAACATTTCCCATTGCCTTGGCTTTTGAGTAAGTTATTCTGAATAACTTTGGTATGTAAGTGGAAAAAAGTGTAAAAGCCACCTCTCAGCTTATGTACTGTTTGTTGATGCATGTGCAGAAACCAACCATAGACATTAAGAAACAACCCTTGTTTAGGGTTTGGAAAATCTTACATGCATGAAATGTTGAATCATATTGTTGTATTCTGTAGGACAGGGGTATTGTGATGCTGTATCTGAGAGTTAACTGTAAACTTGAATAAATTTAAAAAAATTCTGGGGTTATGATTATCTTGCCTGTTTTAACTAGTATTTTTTAAAAAACTCATCAGTAGCCTATTTTTTTTTAAGAAACCAGTCTATATTAATTTAGAAGTGAGCTATGTGTTCTACTTGAGTATATACTCTCTTTTATCACCTTGAAATTCCCATCTCTTCTCTGCTCTTTTTAAGAAAGAGAAAATAGGTAAACACGTCTCTTGAATTAGTCCATATGAATATTTTTCTTCTTATTGCCAGTGTGAGCT
Source organism: Lyroderma lyra (assembly GCA_004026885.1). Lineage (NCBI taxonomy): Eukaryota > Metazoa > Chordata > Mammalia > Chiroptera > Megadermatidae > Lyroderma > Lyroderma lyra. Next base: position 351,723 of record PVJL010000605.1, on the reverse strand, counting down.
GTAATAGAAGAACCATTATTAAAAAGTCATGTGTTTATAGTGAATTGGTATGATGTTTTGGATTTGCTTCAAAATAGTCTGGAGTTGGGGGAAAGAAACAGGTTAATAAGGGAGTAGATGAAACAAGATTGTACTTGAACTCAAATTGCTGAAGCTGGATGATGATTGCATGGGGATTGTTGTACTATTCTATTTTTGTATACGAGGGTTATCCAGATAAAACCCAGCCATAAATGCCTCTGTTTTTCATACTACATGGCTGGATATTTTCTGGACAGCCCTTGTATAAATATGTTTGAGATTTTATGTTAATGTTTCCAAAAGCAAGTAAATTATACACACAATTTTAAGCCTGAATTTAATTATGAATGGTGCTTGTTTATTCTTTTTATGTCTAAATAAAACTCAAAAACCATTGTATTAGCCTAAAATAACTATTGAATTTAACACAGTTGAAGCCAACACAAATACTTGATAGAAAAAATTATCATCAGTATACGAGGGCTGTCTGGAAAGTATCCAGACATGTAATATTAAAAACTAGAGACATTTAATATAGACATTTATGGCTGGAATATTTTCCAGACAGCCTTTGTATAACCAAAGTTATTTACTTAACTGTTTTAGCTTACTCGGCAAGGAGATTTTTGTCATGAGGAGTGTTAGTGACTACTAACCAGATAGGAACTGATATATATGTTTTAGCACTATAGTGGGATGCTTTTACTAAGAAACATTCTTATTGGTGATCCTTAATGATGTTTTATGGATAGAGGAGACTAAGGGAGAGAAGTAGTATCATTGAATTTTAGAGATGGACAGCTTATGAGAGATCACCAATGTCCAGTGCGTATTCATTGAGCAAGTCAAACATGTGAGTGCCTGACCCGTGTAGTCCTGAGGGCCAGCCAGACCTAAAGCAGCAACCAAAGGAAACCAGTTAAGACTGGAGGACACCTTGTGGTGAATGCTTCCAGCCTTCTACTCTTAATCTCATGGGTCTTGTTCATCAACCTGACTGCTCTATAGCTCCTTGCTAAAATATTAGATACCTTAGGTTAGTGTGCATAAATCAAATTTGTTTAAATCCAGTCATATAAAACTCAGGGAACATATGAAATGTAAAAGCTGAAGAGCCTCCATAGGTTCCTAGGTAGTTTTCAAAGCCAAAGAGTTTGAAATACTAGGTTGTTCCTTTCACTCTGATTACTGTGTACATGTGACTATCCTCTTTTAACAACTGTGTTTTCCCTAGCAGCCCATGCTTGCAAGTCTTACATAATTTAGCAGCATCATGGAGTTTAGGCTGTTCTCATTTTACTCTTAATTTTCCATGCCACAGGGCCCTGGCAAGGATAAAAATCCAGGGAAGGGCCATGCCACAGTCACCAGACCTGAAAGGGAGAGGATCTGTGTATCAGGCTGTTGTGGGTCACTGACCAGCCTGTGAATTGGCTACTTTGTGCTAAGTGTGCACACCTAATACAATCAAGTAAGTAATTAAAATGAATGTGACATAAAATTTATCTAAGGACATAGAACAGTGTAGTGGACAGCATTCTTCATTCCTGGTGGAAATGGCTGCCATCTATTGAGTGTTTACCTGTGTGCCAGGAACTCTGAAGATACTTCATTCTGCAATAGTCTCATAAGGTAATTGTTACCGCTTTTACAGATGGGGGAGTGAAGATTTAGCTTGGTTAAATAACTTGACCAAAGTTACATAGACAGTAAGTAACTAACTCAGGGTTTGACCCCAGGCCTGGCAGAGCCTAAAGTATGTCCTTCTAATGAGTATCCTATTTATATCGTGTACGTAGTAGACATGGACCAGATCCTGAAGGGTCTTGTGTATCATGTGGAATAGACTCCTGATACCTGCTTATCCTTGCCCCCTTCTGTGAGAATTGTCTCTGATTTACCTACATTCTTCCTGTGGTTACCGTGTATGGTTGAACAAGGGATTGATTTCCTAATCCAAACTGGGCAAATCACATTGGTTGAGGAGCATTGGACTCTAAAGATCATGTAACTTGCAAGACTGAGGACCCTATTTTGATGTAGCCAGTCATGTTTCTGTACCTGGTAGAGTCTACTATGTACCAGGCATTGTTTTAAACACCAGGAAGACAGCAGTGAACTAAAAACAATCTGCATGCTAGAAATACTGTGGTGGACAAAGACAAAAATCTTGCCAAATGGAGCTTGCATTCTAGGGAGTCATGTGTAAGAGGAACAGAGGAAGAAGTTTGTCTACTTAGAGGGACAGACAGACTCTGTCTGTACAGCCTGTAGCAGATTAGATCATTGTTCTCAGCTCTTCCCCTCTATGTATGTACTCATTCTCTTGCCGTGGCTTCTTGGTAGATAGAGTATACTTTCTGGTCCTTTGACTTTGAGCTTGGCCGGGTCACTTTGCTTTGGCTAATACTAATGGAGCTGGTGAAAACAGTGCTTCAATGTACCATTCTTTTTAAAAACTGAATAATACTCTGTTTTATGTGTATGCCACATTTTCTTCATCTGTTTGTCCATTGATGGACATTTGGGTTGCTTCTGTCTTGGCTATTGTGAATGCTGCAGTGAACATGGGAGTGCAGTTATCTGTTCAAGATCATGATTTCAGTTACTTTGGCTGTATACCCAAAAGTGAGATTGCTGGGTCATAACACAGTTTTATTTTTAATTTTTTTGAGGAACATCCATACTATTTTCCATAATGGCTCTACCAATTTATATTTGCACCAGCAGTGTATGAGTTCTCTCTACTCCACCTCATCAGCACTTGTTATCTTTTGTGGTTTTCTTATATAATAGTCTTCCTAACTGGTGTGAGGTGTATCTCATTTGGGGTTTTATTTGCATTTCCCTGATGATTAGTGATGTTGAGCACCTTTTCATATACCTGTTAGTCATTTGTATGTCTTTGAGAAACACCTATCTATTCAGTTCCTTTGCCAGTTTTTAAATCAGGTAATTTGGGGGTTTTTTGGTATTGAGTTGCAGGAGTTCCCTATGTATTTGGGTATTAACTCTATCATAAATATGGTTTGGAAATATTTTCTCCCAATTCATAGGTTGCCTTTTTATTTTGTTGATTGTCTATATTTGCTTTTGTTGACTGTGCTTTTGATGTCATATCCAAGAAATTATTGCCAAGACCAGTGTGTCAAAGCTTTCCCCCTGTGTTCTCAGTTTTACGGTTTCTGGTTTTACATTTACAATTTTATCTGTTTTGAGTTAATTTTTATGTATGGTGTAAGGTAAGGGTCCAATTTCATTCTTTTGCTGGTGGATATCCAATTTCCTCAACACCATTTATTTGAAGAGAATATCCTTTCCCCATGGTGTATTCTTGGCATCTTTGTTGAAGATAAGTTGACTGTGTGGGTTTATTTCTGGGCTCTCTACTCTTTTCCATTAGTCTATATGTCTGTTTTAAAAACAATTCCATTTATAATAGCATTAAAAAAATAAAAATATTATGAATAAGCTTAACCAAGGAGGCAAAAGACTTGTACACTAAAAATTATAAAACACTGACAAAAGAAATTGAGAGAGATACAGATAAATGGAAAGTCATCCCATGATCATGAATTGGAAGGATTAATATTATTTAAATAGCCATACTACCCATAGTAATCTACAGATTCAATATGATCCCTCTCAAAATCCCAGTGATAGTTTTTACAGAAATAAAAAATACTGTCTTGGCTATTGTCTTAGCCAAAATTTGTATGGAGCCATAAAAGACTTCAAATAGCCAAGCAATTTTGAGCAAAGAGAACAAAGCTGGAGCTCCTTTTGTAAGTAGCCTGAGGTTGTCTGAAAATGGTTTAATATTCACTTGACCCAGAGAACCCCACAAAATCATGCAAATCAAGAGGTTCATATCTTCTTGTTCATTTTAAGAACACTCATGAAACTGCCTAGGACATCAAGGATGCGCATATCCAAAAAGCCACCGAATATCTGAAGGATGTCACATTACAGAAGCAATGTGTGCACCATTCTGTTGTTGGATGGTGGAGTTGGTAGGTGTGCCCAGGTCAGACAGTGGGGCTGGACATGGGGTCAGTGGCCCAAAAAGAGTGCAGAATTTTTACTGCACATGCTTAACAATGCAGAGAGGAATGTTGAACTTAAGGGTTTAGATCAGGCATGTCCAACCTGTGGCCTAGGATGGCTTTGAATGTGGCCCAACACAAATTCTTAAAACATGAGATTTTTTTTGTGGCCTTTTGTTTAGCTCATCAGCTATCATCAGTGTTAACTGTATTTTATGTGTAGCCCAAGACAGTTCTTCCAGTGTGGCCCAGGGAAGCCAGAAGGTTGGACACTGTTGGTTTAGATGCAGATTCTCTGGTCACTGAGCACATCCAGGTGAGCAAAGCTCCCAAGATGCAGTGCAGAACTTACAGAGCTCATGGGCGGATTGACCCCTACAAACACTTTGTGATTTCAAAATACATTGCAAAGCATTTTAAATTTTCTTAAATGAGGTCTGAAAAGTCTCAAAAATTGGAACATTTTACAAACTTTTTTCACTAGAGAGAAGTTAAGTGACGATATACCATATTCTATACTTCATTGCAAACATGATTTTTATTAGAACGTCAGAGCTCTTTAACCATAACCTTACTGTATACCTCTTGTTACCCTTGTAAATGCCATTTCTTGTGAAATGGTTTTAAACTATCTTTTAAATGCCAGCTTTCTGTATTATACTGCTCAGGCTATAGCATATATTTATAAGAACTTTTCTGCTCACTAGGACACCTTGTTAATTGCATACTGAGCTGAGCTTGAATCAATATTGGGCTTGTTGACCTGCAGGCTATTTTAGAAGTGAAGCCTTACCAGACCATCTGTCACTCCCTGTCATTGGAAATGCTTTCCTCTGTTACTGTAATGAAATCACTAAAATCATTTCCTGTTCCCAGTCCTTGTTCAAATCTTCTATCTATTGTCAATAAGAGGATATTAAAATACTCAGCAAAGTCTACATATCCTTTTCATCCTGGTCCACAGTATAGCACATGGCTTTGTGTTTTAGTGTTGGAAATAATAAATAATGACGTCAACTCCATTGTAATAAAAGAAAGCTGCTTATTAAACTCTTTTCTCCATTTGTTTTTTCTTTGACATCATGGGATCTGTTTATAATGACTTTTGTGGGTTTTCCCCCTTACCATTCAGGGTTTATGTGATTACATTAGAAATGGAAATATTTTAGTGGAACACTCCCTTCTTAGAACTGACCCTTTCCTGCTTAGGCCTTTTGTGCATACAAACTCCAAAAATGGGATTGTGGGAAGAAAGGATGAAGAGGCTTTCTGTATATTCTGAAGGAGTTCAACTTCCTGAAATATGAGCCTCCTTCCAGGAAGGAGTGTATGTTGAAAGCGAGGTAGGTGGGAATGTACGCGGATATATATTAGCCCACAATTCAAGAGATTGCATATACATAGCTTTAAGTCAGTCACCCCAGGAATATGTGGTTTTGTTTTGAATGGTGCCTGTTGGTTGACCTCATACCATTTGAGGTGTCTCTGGAAATTCTCTCTTCCTTTGGGACACTATCTGGGGAGGCTGGTGTCATTTGTAAATCCATGAGTGTGCTTTCTTCAAAATGCAGCTGTTGGTGGCTTTTTCCTACCAGTGCCCAGGAGTAAGCAGTCACCTGGCCAGTCAGCAAGCACTACTGGAGGAAACTTAAGTCATTTAACTTCCCCATCATGGAGAAGTCTATACTCTCACCATTGGTAGAAAAAAATGATGTTGGGAGTTCCCTGATGGTGTAGTGGCTTAAGACTTTGGCGCTGGTGCTGTCAGCGCTGCGGCCTGGGTTCGATTCCCAGCCAGGGAGCTGCCCACATACCAAAAAGCGAAAAAAAAAAAATGATGTGGATCCTGGGACAAAGTCCCTAAATTGAATTCTCTTAATATCTTTTATGTTTGTTTTAGGTTTGGACAGGCAGGCAACTGTTCTATTTGTCCTAAATAACTTCTAGAAGTTCTTAACAATTTTTATGACTACAGTATTCAGTATTTTAAAGCATTTAGAAACTTCTTCCTCTAAATGCATCCCTTGTTGTCCACATCAAGTGATATCTGAAGAGGCCCAAATTTTACATTTTCAGATGAACTTTGAGTGATTTGAAAATGTTAGGTTTTTCTTTGGACGTGTTTTTAATGTGGGTTAGCTATTTTCTTTAGAGCAATCGTGGGGAAACACACAGTTTTCCAGAACAACTCACAAAGCACTCCAGGATTATTTTACCTTTTAGAAGTTGCCACTGATTGTACCCTGAGAACGGAAAGCCCCAAAAGAAACTTGGAGGATCACTGCAGAAGCCCTTTGGAGGAACGTGCCAAATGCTCCGTAACCATGAGTTGGCTCTCTTTTGATGGAGAGATTAATAGTTTCCATAATCATATCATCCTGGTTGCTCTGTGCCCAGCGTTTACTCAGACTTGAAAGAAGTGGAAATTAATTGAAAAAGAAAAAAATTTTTTTTCTTTTGTCTCCCCTCCAAGTTTCTTCTCATCTGGAGACGTGATGAAAAAGAGATTCAAAGGTTTGTTGCCAGTGGGAGTTGAGGTGTTTCTTTTCTTTTGCAATTCTGGATATAAAGAAAGCAAATGGGGAGTTCCCTGGTGGTGTAGCTGCTAGGCTTCAGCGCTGTCAACACTGCGGCCTGGGTTCGATTCCCAGCCAGGGAACTACCCACATTTAAAAAAAAAAAAAAAAAAGCAATTGGATGGTGTGGGGGAGGAGGTAGGCACGAGAAGAGGGGTACAACTCTGCTGCCCAAATAATTCCAAACAACAGAAACAGTGGACAATGGACCCAATAAACACATGGAGGATTGTCCTGTGAGGCCATGGGCATCTGGTCCTGGAAATAAGGACAGAGGAAGCAGAAAAGGGGTTTTTGTAGCTGATGTGATTGTCATCAGATGGATTGGTCTAGTGATTTTTATGTCTACTTCTACAGAGTAGCTGCCATGAGTTCATTTGCCACATCCTGGAATTGAAGAAATACTTACCTTTGGTTAAAATCTGTTCGTTCTTGTCTGGCTCCGAAGTTTGAGCTCAGTTTTTTTTAAGCCCCTACCATGACTCTTGACCAGTTCTCTCACCCTACACACTAATCACGCTGCTGTGAAGCCTTGGAAAGTTTCAGTGGGCAGAGGATTGGTTCTATGGGAAAATTAGAGTGTTAATGGAGTATGAGTCTCTTGTTACGTCGTCATTCAGAGATAAACTTCCAATATGTGATCCGAAGTGCTTTGTTGAAGTTTTCTGAAACAGTAAGAGAGAAACTGAATTATAAATGAGCTTCTTATCTTTCATGCCACCATATGTTGTAATTTATTGAACTTGCTATGTGGTAAGCCCTGTGCTCACTTAGTGGGACTAAGAAGGTGACAATTCAAGATAGGAGGAAAACAGGAGCTAGTTAGTGGCTGTTCATTAGATCAATTTCTGAACATCCAGGTCCATGTCTCTTCCTCTGAAGTGATGTACTTTTCACTCCTTCAGGTAACATGCTAATTGGAGATTTGGGGCTCTCTTGAGGCTGACATAGCTGTAAGAGATACATAGGTCCTTTGTAGGTGCAGTTTATATGCAGGCCCAACAGTAAGCACCCTTCCACTTCTGTCCACCCTCTGTGAGAGAGACAATAAATAAATGCCACCTCCCCCATCTTTTCTTGGGGACCTCACAAGGAAATAACTTCTCAGGCTGCTCCCATTCCAGCCTAGGGCTTGGCCATTTCTTCCTGCAGAGGGAGGCTCTTGAGTTTTGCCTTTCTCAAGTGGTCTGAATTTCCCATGCAGTCGTGCTGAATTGAGAGCTAGTGGACATGCAAACAGGCCTACCATAGCAGGGCATGATGATGGCACAGTAGTGGCTAGAGAGGCAGGAAGCTGGAGGAAAGATGCGATGCATATGTAAGATACTCAAGGGTTTGTTACCAGTGGGAGCTGAGATAAGGACTGGTCACTCAGGGTGGAGCGTGACTCAAGCCAAAAGCGACAAAATCCTGAATGTACGTTAGCTGTAGGACACAGTCTCAAGTGGCGGTGAAGCAACCAGCACACTGATAGCTGAGAGGTCAGAATTGGAAAGCACATAATTCTGTTCACATCCACCATGAAGTGTCGTAGCTATACCCTGCCTCAATATACCTGGACACCATCTTAAGTTTAAGGCACTGAACCTTATATTTATTTTTTTAAATTAAAGACTGGGTAATTCTTGAAGTGTCTATTTAAATTATTGGACCAGAGTAAATTTAAGCTGAATTGCATCTTTGGTGTATTAATTTTCCTGCTACTAACAGATGGGGATTAACAGAGAAATCAAATTTGTTAGGGCAGCAAAATGAAGCTGTTAACTTACCTTTTTTTCCCCACATCTGTGTAACAGTGTGAGTTGAGTTTTGACACCCTGTAACACAGGGAAGGAATCAGAGGAGTTGCCAAAATTTTAGCAGGTAAGATAGAATCCTTACAGTCATCTTTTGGAATATCTACAGTGAGGCATACTCAGTGTTCCTACACATAGATTAATTTCCAAGAAAACAAAGGAGAACTGTAGATGAAAGAGATTTCATTACATTTCAGGAGGCTTGCTGACTGACTGCTTTTTTATCCAGAACCCATAGCGACCACCTAATGTGTATGGTGGAGCCATGAAGCATCTTTTTTTTTTTTTTTTTTTTTTTAAATGTGGGTAGTTCCCTGGCTGGGAATCGAACCCAGGCCACAGCATTGACAGTGCCGAAGCCTTAGCCACTACACCACCAGGGAACTCCATGAAGCATCTTGATGTTGGAGTAAACCTAGAGTGTTATAAAAACCGACACATCTAAAGGAAAAGATACTGAAGAATCCAAATTTAGTGTCCAACCAGTCACCAATGTGAAACAGGAGAGATACCTAACTAGTGTTCATTTATACGTATATTCAGAAACCATTTACTGATTGCCAGCTACATGTAAGGCACAGTGCTAAGTGCTGGGGATACAGTGCTTTAAATATGGCAATTGTTCCACAAATATTAGTTAAATAAAAACTGTGCTCCCTATAAAGAAACAGATATACATGAAGCTAATAAAGCTTAAATTTAAAGCAAAGTTTCTCAAACTTCTATGCACATAGGAATCACCTAGCAACCTTTAAAAAATGCTGATGCTTGGCTTTCAACCTCAGACATCCTGATTTAATTTGTGTGGGGTGCAAATTAGGGATCAGGATTTTTAACGTTCCCCAAGTGGTTCTAATGCACAGCAAAGTTTGGGTACCACTGGTTTAAAAACTTTAACTTGCTTGGGCCCCTTCCAAGATGCTTGAAGTTACCTAGCACTTTTGAATTTGAAATTTTGTATTTTTTTTCTTGCACAGGACCTCCAAATTGAATAAGCTTCAGGTACTATAATATCTGCATCTGACCTTCTCTATCCGTGAGGTGGTCTTCGTTCAATCAGTGGGATCCTCAGCCAGTATAGGCTTTTCAGAAGTATAATTTGGCTAAAAGATGCAGATTAGCAGTCCTTTTAAGGCTACCACTGTTACCAGAGAATGGGTCCTTGGCGTGGTGTCCAGGTTCTTGGTGTCTCCAGCAAAGAATTGAACGAGACACACACCAGACTATAGAGATGAAACAAAGAGATCGTTTATTGAGAGAGAGAGTACACTCCAAAGAGGTAGGAGTGGGCCTGAGCGAGAGGGAGAGTGGCTCAAGGGCCTTGAATATCGAGTGGAAAGTACACTCCTAAGAGGTAGGAGCCGGCTCAAGCAGGAAAATGACTCAAGAGCTCCAATTAATGAGGCTTTGGTGCTTTTACTTTCTTTAGTTGTAAGGGGTTACGCCCATCTGGGTGTGGGACCTTTTGATTGACACAGAGCCTATTACATCACCTTTTCTAACTGCTGATGTTCTTTTCCAGAGTTCAGTCTGTTATAATGATATTAATGAACTTCTGGGCATATGTATATTATAATGATGGTATAATGAGGTTCAGGTGAAATGAAGGTTGTTGTAGCTCTTACTGTGCAGGCATTAGGAACTAGCTCAAACTGGTGGGCTATTTTGTACCCTCTAACTTCCTTCTATTAATTCCTCTGGAATTTTTCTGTGGTTGCTGAATTTGGGGCAGGGGTTACTAATGATAGGGTGGTATCAAGGTGGTGACTACTCCAGCAAGGCAAGTCCCATGCGAGGGGTCCCGAGATCCCCACTATTCTGTCTGCCTTCCTTATTCTCTTGAGAGATGTGATCCCCACAAATCTCTGGGAAGTTGAGGGACTGGAGGTCTCCTGTGTCTGCTTCCTGCTGAAGACGGTCATTGTCCCTATCTATTGGGGATCCACGGAGCTCTCGCCCTATCTGATCTAAAAAGGGAAAGGGATCTCAAGATCCACCATGTTGACGTCTTTGGTCGAGATGGGCTGGAAGCCTTGTTAGGTGTATCACTTGTATCCTGGTGGTCCCTAGATGAGGAGAAATTAACTCAGTTAATAGTTTTGAAAGCACTGGCCCAAGAAACAGGCCTCAAAGGCCCTGTCACTGGGTAGTTACAAGATGGAAAGTCCATTGAGCCTGCAGCCTGTTGACTTCTCACCTAGCTGGTCATTCAGATGTTATCACCTGTCCAGGTCCAGAAAGGCCTGGAAGGGGTGCTTGCTTGCAGTGATTATAATCAGCAAGCTGAAGACATGAGTTACAAGTTTCAAAATAATTATCTATGGGGGATAGTCTGTTGCTCAAGGTGAGGAGCCAGGGAAAAATTGATCAAGTGACTGAGGCTTTGGATTAGGAGAAAGGTGAAACTGCGAGCTAAAGAGCTAGAGAAAAGGAGTCTATAGTAGCGGGGAGGGGAGAGGGCTCCTTCCTTTGGCACACATCACCACCACATGCAAGCTAAACCATTACAAATAACAGATGCCACTGTGGTCTTGTCCCTCTTGTTTTGGCCCATGACCTTGAATGATTTTTGCAATGCTTTCAGAAGGAATTCCATGTGGAGCAGAAGGATTGGTTCCCACTAGTGGTAGTTTTATTGGGTTTTGCATTATATTGATTGACTTTCTTTTTTTTAAATTTATTTTTATTGTTAGACTTATTGATTGAATTTCATGGTCAGCACTAAGTGTAGCATTTCCTGTGCAAGGCCTTTACAAGAGACACACTGGTCCGCGTGAGTGTCTCTCCCTGGAGTTCCATACCTCACCATCCTCCCTCTCTTTTGTGGAGGAGTTGCCTGGTGACACTTACGATTGAAAGCTCTACCAAATTTATTCAGTGATTTTATTACAGAGGCAAACAATAATCATTTGTGCTGCACATGTGGACCAGTTGGCAGACAGGATGGCCACGTGTGGAACTTCCTCTTCTTTACCTTTGGTGAGCTGCACACCTTGGGAGTGTGTCTGCATGACTGTCAACGGGGTGAACATGAACACAGCCTGAAGAGGAAAGAATGGAGCAGCTCACTGTGCAGGAGCTGCTGAGAGGCTCTCGGTGGTGTTTTGAAGTGGCTCTGAGCTTACTCTGAAGTGGCTGTGTGAATTTTATTGACCCGTATCATCCACAGGGTACAAAGTCTGTTCCTGGGTTCCCTGAGGCTTCCTTTTCCTGGCCATGCTTTGTTGTGAGTCCTCTTGGCCCTTCCCAGGTCACATCCAGGCTATTTACACATCTGATTACCAGTGGCTTTGTTGCACTCTGTTACATAATACATAAACCAGAGCCCCCCTGTGATGACTAAAGCCAGATTAAGGGCATGACTGCTTCTCTCTGTAGGGAAAGACTGGCTTTTTGATTAATTTCTGGCACAATGGAGCCTGTAAAGTCTTCTAATATCTGGCACCTAAGAAAAGATGCTCCCACCTAACCTATTCTGGGCTGGGGTTCAGGGTATTAATGCCATGTAGACAGGATTTTCCAGAAGATACAAAGGACAACCTGTCCATTTGGAACTCCAAGAATAGCATTCATTGTCTCTCCACACAGTGTATTTTCTTCTCTTAACTCTTCCAGATGTCGTATTTAGATTCTTTCAGAATCTTCCTGATTAAAGCATGGCCACCCTCCCTAGAGCTCAATTGGAGACACAAAGGCGAAGGGAGGTTAATCATCAAGTTCAGTTATTTTCCCTGATGTAAACTCCATGATTGTTGGGTAAAAATAGAAGCCGCTCCTCCCCATTTCTACAGCCAGGAACCAGTTCGGTGGGCAAAAATCAGTTGATCAGTTAATCAGTCACTGAGGCATGCCATTAAGACAATCACTGAGGTATGTTGTACCCCGAACTGAAACTAGGAAATTGTCTGAAACCCCTCAAGCTGAACCCCCATGGACAATTTGGACCACATCAGCCCTTCTGAATTAAGTGCTTTTTCTCTGCTGAGGGCTGATGTGGCTTAGTCTGCCTCAGCCCACTTGCACCCAGGGGGCTTTAATAAATTTTTTCTTGTAATACATCTTGGCCTTGTGTTCTTCATGCGGCTCTGCGGTTTCCACCTTTCAGTGATACCCTTTCATAAAAGCTTCAACGATCATTAATTAGACAAATGGTACTGGCTTTGCTTTCTGCAGCCTCAACAAATGCTGTTTGACTTGTAGCGGAAGGAACTAGTTGCATTGACTGAGAAGGGTGATAATGCCTCTTTAAACAGTGCAGAATAAACACTAAGACAGCAGATACTGGGGAAAACCAAGTTCACCCAAGCAACAGGGCCTGCTTCCCCCAGTACAGTTGTTTCTCATGCTGTAAGAGAGTCTCTTCCTCAAAATCTGAATAGCCAGCACTTCCTAATGATTCAGAACTCTCTGTATTTTCATAGTTAGTGACATTTTCTAACACTGTTTGCTTTATTGACTGGCACAGGAATGCTATATTGAACAACTCCAGGGAGCACCATTTGCATTGTCTTTTATCTAAATCATGTTCCCTGGACTTAGAATGTGTTGGTGCTTCCAGATGGTATTGGGTGCTTGATGATCATTGTGTTTTGCCAGGTATAAATGTACTCCCGTGTATAACGCGCACCCATGTTTTTGGACCAAACTTTCAAGGGAAAAAGTCTTTCATTTTAATACTTTAATTCAATTTTTTTTTCTTTTTTTTTTTCGCTTTTTGGTATGTGGGTAGCTCCCTGACTGGGAATCGAACCCAGGCCACAGCACTGACAGCGCCAGCGCTGAAGCCTTAAGCCACTATACCATCAGGGAACTCCCACAATTTTTTTTTTTAATGTGGGTAGTTCCCTGGCTGGGAATCGAACCCAGGCTGCAGTGCTGACAGCGCCGAAGCCCAGCCACCACACTACCAGGGAACTCCCTAATTCAAATTTTTATTTGTATTTAGGTACTTGTTTTTTGTAAAATTCCTAAATAAAGGAATTTTAGCATTTATTCTTTTTTTTTTTTTTTTTTTGCTTTTTGGTATGTGGGTAACTCCCCGGCTGGGAATCGAACCCCATTTATTCTTTTAACATAACTCATGTATGAAATGTAAAACTGAAAGCAATAAAGAAGCAAAAACTCATGGACAGGGGAGTTCCCTGGTGGTGTAGTGGCTTAAGGCTTTGGTGCTGGTGCTGTCAATGCTGTGACCTGGGTTCGCTTCCCAGTCAGGGAGCTACCCACATACCTAAAAAAGCACAACAAAAAAACAAAAAAACAAAAACAAAAACAAAAAACTCATGGACAAAGTCAATAGTTTAGTGGTTACCTGAGATAAGGGGGGATGGGAGTGGGAGAGGAGGGAGGGAGATTCAAATATATAGTGATGGAAAGAGAACAGACTCTGGGTGGTGAGCACACAATGCAACACATAGACTATGTATTGTAGGATTGTATACCTGGAACCTATGTAATATGTACTAACCAATGTCACCCCAATAAATTAAACAATTAAAAAAAACTGATTATGGTATTCCAAGGTATTATTTTGCATACCAATATTATTCATTGATTTTTAAAATTACACTTTTAACTCATAAGCATAAATGAAAGAATTAAAACATTTATATAGACATGAAATTAGTGCTATTCATGTATGATGTGCATCCTTATTTTTTCCTCACAAGTTTAGGCAAAAAAAATGTGCATTATACACAGCAAGGTATGGCATCTTAGTAATGGACTAGAAGTTTCCATGTGACTCAGAAACACCAAGTCAAAGAAGTCTAAAAACCTGAAAAAACAAAAAAGGAATAAATCTTTTTGGTTCCTTGGCCCATTTAAAAAAAATTGTGGTTCATTGAAGTGAAAAATTTCCTGGGATAAATGAGGCCTTAGATTCTGGTTCCCCCTGTCACTTACTGTGTGACTTGAGGTAAGCTATAATGCACAGCAAATAGAAGGAAGGCTTTGTCATGACTGATACTAATTGGACTTAATGACCGCAAGCCAACAATTCTTGGAGTCCTGTGTTGAAGCAAAGATGTTTAAGTGGTAAATAGGATTTCCAGTTATAACTTGTAAAAGTATAATTGAGAATTGGAGCTGGTTTGGAGTGAAACTGCATACCACTCTGTGTAACAGAGTGCACAGCCCTTGTTGGGGAGGTGGGTGGAGGCTGGGTATCAGACAGGAGTGCTCACTGAAGGCAGCATGGTGTTAAGATTACCGTGCTTTTTGGCAAGAGATTTAGTAGATTTGGATCTTGAGGACTCAAGAGATTATGTCCTGGTCTGAGCTCTCTCCTTCATCCCTTTCTCTCATCAAATCACTTTGCATTTGAACAGGGATAGAATCCCATGTGGCCTCTAACATCCCGTACAAAAAGCCTCTTTAAGATTTGAATACATAAATGGAACTTTGATCTTTCTGATTAAGGATTGCAGAGCATTTTGTTTTATTATATATCTTACATAGAGTTGCTCATATTGTATGCATTCATTCCTTCTCAATGAACGCACTGAGTGATTCCTGAGTACCTTCTCTGTAACAGACAATGTGCTGGATTCTGGGCTAAAACAAGATTTAAGTTTCTTCTCCTTGCCAAACCTGTCATCCCTTCCCCATATGCATATTAGTAAATGGAACCATAATGTACTCAGTTTTCAAGTAAAAAGCCTAGGAGTCATCCTTGAAACCCCATTTTCCTCACCATCCCCCACACCCCCTGCCATCAGTTGACGCTGTCTCCGAAGCATATGCTCAGTGGGTCCTCCATTCTGTTCTCCATTCTGCCCACATCCACCATCATATATCAGCTGGACTTCTTCAATAGCCTTTCAGCCAGTCTGCCTGCTTCCCTGTTACTCCTTGTCCCCCACACCCACCACCACATCTAATCCCCACCTGCCCACCTTGGAACTGAGAAGAGGGAGAAGGATATCATTTGGGGGCCTCTTTAAACTCTAGCATAAAAGATTGGTATGCCTTTGTAAAACAAAAAGGTTGTAAAGTACAAGGCATCTCAAATAATTTGTTGAAAACAAATGAAAGGCTTAGATGACAGCAGTGTATTTAATAGTTAATATCCATAATCTGGAGAGCTCCTACTTATCAAGAAAAAAATAACCTGTTGACAAATGAGCAGTGACATAACAGATTCACATGTGAACAAATGTCTGAAAAGATACTTAGTTCTGCTAATAATTAGAAAAATACTGATTAGAAATGAACTTATTTTTGCTATTCAGATTATGAAAAACAAGATTGATAACATCCACTGTTGATTAGGATGAGGATGTCTTTTTATATTCTGGAGAGTAGGAATGTAAGTTAGTATAATCTATCTGGAAGGTGCTCTGGCAGTATTCCATATCTGGGGGTCAGTTCTAAAGAAATGCTAGGCTAGAGCATCTCTGCACACCTATTGGGACACAGGTTTTATCATCCCATTGTCATTAGTTGAACAAATATGTATTGAGAAACTACTATGTGCCTGGCACTGGGATAGCTAATAGAGATTTAACAGAAAAAAAGTTAAAAAAGAAAAAAATAGACATAATTCTTCCCCCAGGGTAAATATAAGTAAACAAATAGCCAAACAAATAACTTATAGTAACAGTTGTGACCAGTCAAGTAAAAGGGCAGAATGTGAGAAAGGGGCAAGTGTAGCACCTAATTTAGGTCGGGGCATGGTTTTACTTCAGGGCAGGAATTGACCCTTAAGTGAAAACCTAAAGGATGGGCAAAGTCAACTAGCTCAAGAGGCAAAATTGGAGTGCCTGAGGGGAAAGTCCTTGGGTTTAACTAAGTGTGTGGGAAGGAGTTTCCATTGGAGGACTGGAGCCCACCCAGCAGGGGGCAGGAGTTTCCACTGGAGGACTGGGGGCAGAACGCTGTGAAGGAGAGTAGGAAGTGGCCTGAGGTGCACAGTGGCTTGATATGGGGCCTTTATAGAACATGGAAAGGGCTTTAAATTTAAACCTGTGAATAATGGGATTAAGTTTATGATCATAATCCCATTATCTGAATAGTAACACGATCGTATTTGCATTTTTGTGGCAAGAATTGTGTAGACTCTACACAATAGTTCTGGGCACATTTTAAAAAAGAATGGCTAGGAGGAGGGGCTGGAGTGGAAAAGGAAAACCAGTGAGGAGATAATTGCCGTGTTTCAGAGATGAGATGATGGTGGATTGGACTAGCATAGTGGCAGAAGAGATGGGAAGGAGGGGACCAATTCAAGTGTATGTGTATGTTGGAGGTAGAAGAGACCAAATTTGCTAATTTGTGAGATGAAGAAGAGGAGACAGAAGCATATGCAGTAATGAAGAAAGACGTGGGGAGCAGGGAGCTCAAGCTTCCTTTGCTTATAGAGGTAAAATTCACGTAACATAAAATTAACCATTTTAAAGTGAACAATTCAATGGCATTTAGTATATTCACAATGTTGTACAACCACTGCCTCTATCTAGTTCAAAACTATTCCCATCTTCCAAAGTAAAACCCTGTACCCATTAAGCAGTTGCCCCTCATTCTCCTGACCCCAACTCCAATTGCCACCCTCCCCTAAGCGAACACCACACTGTATTCCACCCCGTGGATGTAAGTATTCTGGATATTTCACATAAGTTGGATTATATACAGTGTATGACTGTTCTGTCTGGCTTTCATGTAGCATAACGTTTTCCAGGCTCATCCAAGTTGTAGCATGTATTAGTACTTTTTTTTAATGGCTGAATAGTATTTCCTTGTATGTACGAGTACGTACCAGCTTGTTTATCCATCCGTCCATAGGTGGACGTTTGGATTGTTTCCACCTTTCAGCTATTGTGATTACTGATGCTGTGAACATTTGTGTATGTTTGAGCACCTGCTTTCAGTTCTTTTAGGCGTATACCTAGGAGTGGGAGTGCTGGGTGATATGTTAATTCTCTGTTAAAGTTTTCGAGGAACTGCCAAATTGTTTTCCATTTTCCATTCCCGCCAGCAGTGTACAAGGGTTCAAATGTCTGCACAGCCTCACCAATCCTTGTTATTTTCCTAGGCTCACTTTTGAATATGTGAACAGGCCAATTGTTATGGAAGTGGAGATATAAAAGAAGTTATTGGATATAAATAAGGTCTGGAGTGCAGAAGGGAGATTTGGGCTTGAAATGTACATTTTGGATTGTTAGCATATTAATGGTACTTAAAGACACAAGAAGGGATGTCATTGACAAGGAAAAGGGTGTGACTGAGAAAAGAAGGGGGCCTAGGTCCTTGCCCAGAGGAACCCTGAATGCCTGTAGGGAAGAGAAGGAGCTGGCAAAGATCAGAGAGGAGCAATCCAAAGGTACCACCAAGCCACTTAAGTGATAAACTGGAGATTGCGATGTGTCCCCTCTCAAATATTTTCTGCTGAGGATCCTGGGAGTTCAGCGAGGTGGCCTTCTTTACCATCCAAGGAGCCAGCACTTTTAATTTCAAAAGCCACATCTCAGGTTCAGAAAAACTCCTTTTCCGTTCCACTAATCAAGATGATAAACATGGAGAAAGGCCATTTCCACCTGGGTACCACTGAAAGCTGCTAATTTTGGCACAAAGAGGTCCATGTCCTAATCTCTGGAACACGTGGATATGTTATCTCACATAGCAAAAGGGATTTTGCAAATGTGATTAAGGATGTTGAGATGGGGAGATCATCCTGGATTATCTGCTAGTCACCAAGTAATCACAAAGGTCCTTACATGTGACAAGAAAAGCCGGAGAAGGGGGTTCGCTGGTGGTCTAGTGGCTAGGTTTTGGCGCCCTCACCGCCTGGCAGGGAACCAACCAAAAAGAAGCAGGAGTCAGAGGCACTCAAAGATGCTACATTGCTGACCTTGGAGATGGACAAAGGGGTCATTAGCATGCAGGTGGCCTCTAGAAGCTGGAAAAGGCAAGAGAACAGATTGTCCCCTGGAGTTTCCAAAAAGAACATAGTCCTGCTGACGCCTTGATTTTAGACCAGTGAACCCATTTCAGACTTCTGATCTCCAGAACTATAAGATCATAAAGTTATATTGTTTTAAAACACTAAGTTTTGTGGCAGTTTTTTGCAACAATAATAGGGAAGCCAATTAAACACTCCTAATTAGGCAAATATGTTTATTCTCCAACTAATAGTCCTTTCTCGGAACCTTCTCAGGGCATGTGAATTTTTAAATTATACAACTGATCCCAGTGGAAATATTAATTGGTGGAATTCCAGGCACAGTGCTGGAGGTGTTTTGGGAAGGGCCAGGGTAGTCTTAGAATTCTGCTAGAGAAATGGGAAAGTCCAGATGCCTTGAGTCCCCCAGGGTTGTGGTGTTTGGGTATGTTCAGAGAAACTCAGTTTCAGAGAAGGTTCCTGCTTTTCTCAGTCCTTCAAGGTTACCTTCGATGGGCATCAATGATATCAACAGCTCAGGCCTCACCACCCCAGGGACAGCATCCAACCTATTCTAATCTTGGGGATGGGCTCCCTAAATGACTTGCCCCATCTCTCTTCTTTAACAGAGCTAGTTCAAGGCTCTCATAGATCTAACATTAGGAAAGCTGTCTTTGACTTCTGCTTGGTGCTGAAAGATCTCTACCTGGCCAGAGTTTTTAATTTATTTTTTTGGGTTGATTACCTAGCTGGGAATCGAACCAAGGCTGCAGCGGTGAGAGCACCAAAACCTAGCCACTACACCACCAAGGAACCAGAACACAGATTTAAAGCCAGAATGCTTTGACTTGATTCTTGATTCTACTTACAAGCCTGGGCCAGAAGAGGAGGGTCATAAAGCCTCCTTGTGCCTGAATTTCTTTATCTGTAAAGTAAAGGTAGTGTTTACCTCATAGAATTATGTAGGTAAAAGAAAAATTCATGCAAAATCTGTAAATGTCCTGCATTTTAAATCACATCCACACTCAGCAATGAAAAGGAACAGATTATTGATACAGGCAACAAGATGGATGAAGCTCAAAAGCCTTATGTTAAGTGTCAGGAGTCCAATCCCTGTGCATGCCATGTGATGTGATTCCATTTATATGACATTCTGGAAAAGGCATTTGAAAAACTAAATCCTGTAATGCTTGTAGAATAAGACAGAGCCGCTACTATTTTTCCCTATGTGTTTAAACATCACCAACATTTCAAGCATACAAAAGAAATACACAGAATAATAGAGACACGCATGAACACTGCCCAGATTTGACACATTTGCAATTACTTTTCCTTAAAGAAATAAAATGTTATAGGTATGATTGAATACTTTCCCATCCCATTTTCCTTCCTCCTTCCCCAGAGAACCCACTGTCTTTAAATTGGAAAAGGCATTATTAGCATCAGTGGTTGCCAGGAATGGGGGTGGGGGGAAAAGAATTGAGACAAGGAACGTTTTTGAGGTAATGAAAATATTCTATATTGTGACTGGTGGTTATACAACTGTATTTGTTTGTCAAAACTCACAGAACTGTGCATCTCAAAAAGGTGAATTTTTGGGAGTTCCCTGATGGTGTAGTGGCTTAAGGCTTCGGCGTTGGTGCTGTCAGCACTGTGGCCTGGGTTTGATTCCCAGTCAGGGAGCTACCCACATATCAAAAAACCAAAAAAAAAGAATCAAAAAGGTGAATTTTACTGTGAGTTATACGTGCACAAGCTTGACTTTTAAAAAACTGAAGGAAAAATGCCCGACAATGTAATGTGTTAAATATACGTGTAGTCCTTTAAGACAGGATCTAATCGGATAACCTAGTCCAAATTTTGGGCTTCTGGGCCATGTCGTTCATGGCATGTAAGATGATTTTCTATTATAGCATGGTCATGCGCTTGCTGCTTTAAACTTTTTTTTTTTTTTTTTTTTTTTTTTTTTTTTTTTTTTTTTTTTTTTTTTTTGGTATATGGGTAGTTCCCTGACTGGGAATCGAACCCAGGCCACAGCGCTGACAGCGCCAATGCCGAAGCCTTAAGCCACTACACCATCAGGGAACTCTTTAAACTTTCTTAAATCGGAGAGGTACTGAGCACTTCTAAAAAGTTCAACAAGTGCTCTGTCTCAGGCAAAAGGGAAGGCACCAAGAGAATAATGAGGCAGAGATGGACTATCAATAACCTGGAAGCACAGAGATAAAAGTGGAAGGATTCCTGCTTTGGTCGCCAAGGGGGAGCAGCAGGCCAGCCTCTAGGAGGTCATCATGCTGATAAACAGATGGCATGTTGGTTTGGAGGGTATTTCCAGCTCTGGGTATTAGTTAAGGATGGCCTCACAGCTTAATTAAAACACCAGCCAGAAACACGCACAGGCTTCCGCGTGCGATGTGATTGTGGGCGCCCGCCCGAGGAGCCCGTCTGCAGCAGCCGGTATCAGCTGGGGCCCGGGCCCCCCGCCCGGCAGGCGAAGCCCCTTCTCATTGGCCGGACGCTTCTATAAAAGGCGGGCAGCGCCGGCCCGCGCGCGCTGACTCAGTTCACCACTCGTGGCGCCGGAGGTGAGTAGGGGGGCCCTTTCCGCTGGGACCAGGGACGACCCTTGCGGATTTGGGGGCACGGGGCTGGCGTGGGGCGGAGACAGGGTTACCCTCCCGGGAAGGAAGTGCCGGTGAGGAGCTGGGTCTGGGAAGTCGGAGCTGTGCCCTTGAGTCACTCCTCTTCTCCTGACCATTTGGTTTTCAGAGGGTTACAGTGAACTCCCCATGGAAGCTTTCCTGTAGTTGACGTGGGGGACAAAGACTAGAGCTGAATTTTCTGACCCAGTAAAAGTTTGTCTCTAATTTATTCTCGAAGAAAAATGGAATTTACTTATGTGACTTGCAGCCAGCTTAAAGTAACCATAAATGTTTCTGGAAAGCTGTAATCTGTGGTTTGTGAATCTTACCACGGGCGTTCATTTGTACATGTGTTATTATCAGATTAGATTATCTTCAAGTACGGTATGTCTTCTATTTCCATTTTCGTTAACGGTGCCTTTATCTTTTGGAATAATGTTTTCCATGGGCAGTGTTTTACTTGGTATTTCATCTTCACTTTTACCTTCATTCCCTTTCCCCATTTAGAAAAGAAAATCAAGATTCTCTGGAGAATTCCCTCCTTCCACACCAGCCCTTCTGCAGCTTTTAGTTTTGTCTTCAAACAGAAATACCGTGCGCTTGGGCCTTTTCGAGTGTTGCTTTAAAAAGCAAATATATACTTCTTGGTAAGTATCTATTCAAATAGCTGTGACCCCTTGGACACTTTATAGCTTTTTATCTCACCAGGCTAGTCCTGTGGGTTTTGCCCCTGAATGAGTAAGAGTGGGTAGGCAGATTGAAGGGGAAAGGGGAAAACGTGACAAGGGAAAATGTTGAGGTTCTCAAAGGGGTTTGGGGCAGTTGAATAAAGGAAAAAAAGAACTGATGCCTTATAAGCTCTGTCAACCAGGCAAAGTTATGGCCAAGTTTTAGTAAAGCTCAAACCTCTATGAGTTTACTTTGGAGGTAGGAGTAGGGGAGGGGTGAGAATGTTCTAGTTTTTTAGCAAAATTTAATTTTGAGAACTTCATTTTTATATTGACTTAAACAAGAGGGATAGGAATATTTTTGAATCTCAATATAAAATGCCTTGATATCATAAATATTCAATTAACTATCCTTCAGCCTCTTCTGCCCCCACTCATGAGGGAGATGGTGGTGGCAAAACTAGATCCATTCCAGAACCAGGGAAGGAAGAGAGCATCAATAACCTCAAAGTGATGGACTTCGATCAGCCCTTTGTGTTAGTACTTCCAATGGCTCCTGCCAGGGTTGCTTAAGGGCCAGTTTTGAAATGTGAAAGGACATCTTTATATAGTTTTATAATGCGGAGTTGCATTCTAAGCTCAGCGAGATTGTGGAAGGATGAACTATCAGGAGACCCAAAACTGACTGGCAAAAATCACTTTTCTTTACTGTTCTCTGATCCTTGCTCCCAGTTGTTAGAGTTTGCTTACATTAGGAAAATGGTGGTAGACCAGGAAGTAGCTTGTATTTCCAGAATTCTTTTCCTTCAGCATGCCATAGTGACAATATCAGGGAAAATGGGGACTCAGTAAATACTGGCTGACTCAGTAATTTTACTTTGGGGCTTTATCTCTTTGTTTGCAAAATAACTGCTAAATTATTCACTTGAGATTTGCGACTTAATACACTTTAGGGGTTTCATAATAAACCAATGAAACTGAAAGTCACCTTAAGACAAAAGAATACTTGCATTTTATATCATAAAACAACCTTTTCATGTGCTTGCTGCTATAAGAGGTTTGTAACCATCTTGTAAAATGCTTAATTCCCAGGGCAAGAAAAATTCTTAGCCAGAGGAGTTTAAAATGTCATTATTACATTTAATATTTTCTCTTTTTTTGAACACTGGAAAATTTGGGACTTATACTTCCCAATACAGGGTCGGGCACAAATAACACCCCCCTTTTTTTTTTTTTTTTTTTTTTTTTGCTTTTTGGTATGTGGGTAGCTCCCTGGCTGAGAATCGAACCCAGGCCGCAGCACTGACAGCCTCAGCACCGAAGCCTTAAGCCACTACACCACCAGGGAGCTCCGACACCCCTTTTTTATAAACACATGTTCATAAAACCTGTAACACAAAAATTACTAATGTTACTAAGGCAACATGTCTGTTTATACTATACTACTT
The DNA here is from genome assembly GCA_004026885.1 of Lyroderma lyra. Classification (NCBI taxonomy): domain Eukaryota; kingdom Metazoa; phylum Chordata; class Mammalia; order Chiroptera; family Megadermatidae; genus Lyroderma; species Lyroderma lyra. Next base: position 328,652 of record PVJL010000605.1, on the reverse strand, counting down.
AAAAAAGGACATTACTTCTACCGGACCCTATATCAGAGCTAGTATTAATTGAGTACTTAATAAAGGTCAGCAGCTGTTCTAAGGGTTTTAGTGATATAGATTTTATATACATTCAATCCTTTTTATAACCATGAGATTTGTGCTATCTTCCGTTCAATTTTGCAAATAAGGAAATTGATGCACATATAAATTATAACTTGCCTAGATGGATTTGTAGATTTATTACTAGCAACTTGCTATATTATTTTACATCTCAGTGTTTACATCTGCATACTATAGGACAAAGTCACCCATACTCTGTGTGGAAAAAAAAAGTCCATGATCTTTGAGTGATAGTTGTAGACAGGTGAGAAATGTTTCCTAAGGTTTTCACATCTCTAAAAGCATTTTGAGAATGCATATCTGATACCATACCTGATTTTTTAGCCCCATAGCACCAATTCAGAATTCTCTATGTATACTTGTTTATGTTAAGAAACACTCAATTCTGTTGAAGTAGAAAATCTGTTTTTGCTTCTCATCTATAAATCCCTTCTGGTTAGAGACTTGTGGATGGGCCAGAAGCCATCTCCCATCATCTTTTGAATCTCATGGGATATTGGTCACAAAGTGGGGAAGTTGGGTGTTTAGGTATGCTCTCCGGATATCAAAGCTGGGATCTCAAGTGTCCAATTCTCTTCTTACCTTATTGGAAAGTCTGTCTTTCCTCCTTTCTCTCCCTCATACTTAAGTCTGTGAATTCTTTGGAGGCAAATTATCTTTGTTTTTTAACCCTTACTGCCCTACCACTGACTGTAGTACTTCATACATGGGAATGTGCTTGAGTTGGAATTTCATTTATTTTACCGTTAGTGATCATTTGAATCATAGAAAAACCTACGTTATTATTAAGTTTAACTGGCCACTTGGTTTTAAAGCATTGACATAGAGATTGTTTTAGTTGTAGAAAATAAATTGACAATTACCTTTGCTCTATTAGTCAGGTTAAGTAGCATCCTCAAGATCATACTGATAAACATCAGACCAGTGATTAGATATATCTGAATTCACATTCCACATATTTCCTTACACTGTTTTGAAGCCCCTCATTTTGCATCATCCTTTAGAAAAACATTTCAAAGCCAGAATTTTAGCTTAATTGAAAACTACCTTATCCTCACTTTTCTCACTTAGCCTTCCATCAGACGGGCCATGGTCCTTAGAGGGGTATTTGGATGGTCATGTAGTAGGAGATCAGACTCCCCCACATTACCTGCACAGAGCCTTTTGAAGGATCTGGCCCCACTTACCTTGCCTACATGATTTCTCACTGCTCTGTTTTGGTTGGTCGTCTCCTCATATTTTGTCTTGCACCTCCTCTTCTACTCATCCCCCCTTTTCTTTAATATCCAATTCAAACATATCTTCTTCAATGAAACATCTCTGAACATGTGCCAGAATACTCTAGTCACTGTCATCACTGTGCCATCTGTGTTCTCTGTTACAATGCTCATCCTTCTGCATTGCCATTCTTTCTCTACCAGACTTATTTCCCTGAGGTGGGGACCATGTCTCTAACCAGTGTTTCATTCCTTTCTCATTTAATGACATCTATCCATTGCTTATTATGTGCAACGACTGTGCTATGTGCTACAGGTACAATGGGGATTAAAGCACACGTGATCTCTGCCCCCTTGGAACTTACTTTCTACTTGGAGAGACACATAGCCAAATACTCACTGAAAGAGAGCTGTATCTGCACCCGCGACTCTTGTTATGCTTGAGAAGCACATGGTGCAATGATGGATAAGCAACATTAATGGGAGTTGACTTGGGGAGGTCAACGGGGGGCTTCCACGCATAAGTGAAGGGAGATTGAAACACAGTGTATCTGGCTTCAAGCCCACAGCGTCACCACTATACTTGCTGTCAGTGGTCGCGTCGCAAGCTTGGATTGGTGAGTGAGCGCAGGTCAAAGACAGTGGAATCAGTTACAACAATTTAAGTTTTTAGAGGTGAATTCCACTAAAACTACAAGATGAACGGCAATTAGGAAGAACTAATAACCAAAAGAAAACTACTAAGAACAAATCCTCCCCATGCTGTTTCCACTTACTAATCCAAATCTTATTTCTCAAGCATGTATTTCTCAATTGAATGTCAGCAATACGAAGTTATTGTGCCATACTTCTACCTTTCACAATAGCCTCACCTCCCCAACACACACACACACACACACACACACACACACGCACGCACAGAGATTTATAATCCTATAGCATGTATCGGCCAATATTGAAAAGGCTTCAGGGCCCACAGCCTTGGCGATTCCACAGGCAGAGGGGAAAGGAGATACTTATATGGAACCAGAATTCTCTCAGCTAGTAGTTGTCCTTCTAATCCACATGTCCAGAGCTGCCTAGGCTCATGAATTTTCAAAAGATGTAGAAGAGCTTGTTCCTGAGCTAAGGGAGCTTGCTGCCTTGTAAGAAACAAGACGTGTATGAATAAAACATTTGGGAAAGCCATTCAAGACCCAGTATAATAATAAAGTGTGAAAGTTGTGGGAGCATAGGAGGAAGGCTTTCATAGAAGTGGAGCTCCCAGATCAGGCCACACTAGACAAGAAGACTACAAGAAGCCAGTGGGCTTGAGTCGTGCCTCCAGAAAGGATTGGATTAGGAAAAAAAAAGGTAACTACTAATGGGTATAGTATACCTATTACATTCTAGGCACTATGCTGCACTAGGCACTATTACTTTCTAGCAATGTTTTATATTGCTTTGATCTCATTACAGTCTTGCAAAGCTTATCTGCACTTCCCTGTTTTACAGGGAGGAAACTAAAGCTTGGTTAACGTTGTAAAATACTGTCTTGATTTCAAATATTGTCCCCATTGCACAACTTCTTTTTTAGAACTTTCCTTATCTGCATACTTTATTTTTAGAGAAGTACACTGAGTTCATCATGATTGAAGACAATAAGGAAAACAAAGAGAATTTCTTAGAAAGGGGGAGGGCAACTCTCATTTTTTCCTTAAAGAATGAAGTTGGAGGACTTATAAAAGCACTGAAAATCTTCCAGGTAAGCACTCTGCATATTTCTGCATGAACTCTACTAAAACAAGTCTCTAAAATTATGTTTCAAATATAGATTATTGTTGAAGTCTTTAAAGATAGACTACAGGCATTAAGCACTTAAGCACTTAAATTTTGAAAATACTGCTCAATTCTAACAAATGGGCAAGGGATACAAAAATTTTACAGAAGAGGAGTTGCAAATAGCTCATAAAGACATGGGAGAATAAAGATTTACTTCACAGGTTTCAGTGAAGCAAATACTAATTAAAATATTAAAATTTTAATGAAATTATTATTAATACAGTTAATGCTATTTTTATGTAGCAAAATAGCAAAGATTTTACAATTATACTATTCCTCATTGTCAGAGCTTCAATGCACTTGACTTTTATTTTTTTTTTTATTTTTTTTTTTTTTTAAATGTCAATAGCCTGTTTATTTAATTACTTACTGCAAAGGAGGATTTATTTCAATGACTAGTGCAGTGTTTAATTTTTTTTTTTTTTGCCTTTTTTTTTTTTTTTGTATGTGGGTAGCTCTCTAGATGGGAATCGAACCCAGGCCACAGCGCTGATAGCACCGGAGCCTTAAGCCACTACACCATCAGGGAGCTCCCGACTTTTATTTTTTATTTTATTTTTTTTTGCATTTGGCTTTTAAATACACCTTTGGTGTGAGGGCAAATTGGTGCAATGTGTAGGGAAACAATCTGGTAATATGTATTATGAGCCTTAAAATGTTCACATTGTTTCACCCAGTAATTCCACTTTGGTAAATCTATCTTTAGGAAATAGGGGTCAGTGAGGCAGAACATGAATATTTACTATGTGCCAGGTGCCCTGCTGGATGCAAAGGACATGAACCTGAACAAAGTAGCCACACTATGTGCCCTCACAGTGTGTATAATCTCATGGGGAGCACAGACACTAAATAAATAATGATAATAAGTAAATAATTACATGTGGAATGTGACCTGGTGGAGAAGTACCAGATCCTATGATAGTATTGAACTGAGGGACCTAACCTAGTTTAAGTGCTCAGGGACACAATGACTTATTTATAGAAACTAAAAATTATAAACAAACTACTTGTCCTAAAGTAAGGGACAGGTTAAGTTTTACTAGAACATCATTGGGGTTAAGCTTGTAGGTTTTAGAGGCCGACGACCTGAGTTCAAATCCTTACTCTGTCACTTATTTTATTATCTGGGTGAGCCTGGGCAAATTAATTAGTCTCTCTGAACTTCAGTCTTTACATGTATAAAATGAGAACCTACCAACCTCATAAGGTCATTGTGAGAATAATAGAGTTAATAATATGTAAAGTGCTTAGGATAGTTCAGAGTACCTTATCTATAAATGTTAGCTATTTTTTTAATGTTAGCTATTTTAAAAATCAAGTTTATATCATATGATATACTATCATGTAGTCATTTGAAAATAATATTTCGAAGAATTAAAAGTTTTAAATATCATCAAGAAGAGTTTGAAAGCATCAGTTGTCCTACCCAACACATTATGTCTTTATTTGCACTCCCCAGAGACAATCTCTTTTAACCATTTCTGTTCTTTTGTTCTTTCGGTGATGAGTTTATAAAATGTATACAGTGCTCGTATATCTCTCTTGGAGTTATCAACTTTACACAATGTGCACTTACTTTTTTCTGTGAAGGATACTGATATTTCCTTTGCTCTCCCCCACTGCTCCTCCCCAAATTAGATCATGGTATGATTATTTTAAGCTTGGGCCTTTAAATAATATGCCTATATTGTTTCTTTCATTAACTTTCTTTTTTATTTTATTTTTAATCAAAGAATACTGTTCATGATTTAAAAAGCCAAGCCACAGTATAAAGCTTGCGAAGAAAAGGGGAGTCTTCTGCTTCGTCTCTCTTCATTCCTCAGTTCCACTTAATTTTTTTGTTAACTATAGGTGCATAGCGTTGAGTGAATCGTACTGGTTAAGTCATAGGTACACGATTGTCATTGATTTATACAGTCTCTTGTTTTATGTCATTGTTCCATTTGCTCTCCATTTTTCTCTTCTGATAGATAACTACTTTGTTTGACATGTACATTGCATTATTTTAATGTGTACTTAAGAATATGTAGGGTTTTTTGTATCCATGTATTACTAATTTATATAAATGTTATCGGATGACACAATTTTTCTTTCACTCAGCACTGTGTTTTTAAGACCCACCGATGTTGCAAAAAAAAAAAAATTGCGGGAGCTCCCTGGTGGTGTAGTGGCTTAAGGCTTCGGCACTGGCGCTGTCAGCGCTGCAGCCTGGGTTGTTTCCCAGCCAGGGAGCTACCCACATACCAAAAAGCAAAAAAAAAAAAAAGACCTACCGATGTTGCTGTGTGTCCATCTCATTTGTTTCTCTAACTGCTGCATAGTGTTCTGGGTGTGAAACTACCCATTTTACTTATTTTCAGCCTACAGAATGTAACCTGTTTCAACACTTTCAATTAAATTTTCTATTTCCTTCCATATTTATAAATAATCTACTTATTCTGCTACCAATTCTTGATTTTTTTTCAGTTGTAGTATTACTCTTTATTTCCTACAATGGAAGTAAAGATTTGGCTTTCTTGTCATGATTCCCTCCCTTTCCAGGGATCCCCTACTTCTCCTTCCTCCATCTTCCCAAAGTCATGTCCTAATTTTTGGCTATGTCAGTCTTTAGTGTTTTCATTCTTAAGATTATGTAAATCTTATTCAAAGAAGATCCATATTATTCATTATCCTAACTCTTCCTTTCTTGTAAAATAGGATTGCAACACAGTGTTTAAGAGCATGGACTATGGAGCTGACCTGCCCAGGTTTGAATTCCAGCTCTGACACTTACTAACTGTGTGCCTTTGGGAGAACTGCTTAAACTCTCTGTGCTCCTCTTTCTGTAGTGGAAATATCTGAGAGGAATTGTCTCATGTATTACTCCCACTTTATCTGAATTTTCCTGGATTTTATTGACTATGTTTTCCTTCCATATGGACTTTTAAAATTATTTAGTTACATCTTCTTATAAAATTCCATCAAGGTTTTCCTTTTTTTTTGTTTGTTAATGTGGGTAGTTCCCTGGCTGGGAATCGAACCCAGGCCACAGCGCTGACAGCACTGAAGCCTTAAGCCACTACACCACCAGGGAACTCCCAAGTTTTGATTTTGATAGCATTCCATAGCATTCTGATAACAATCAATAGATCAATTTAAGAAGAATTGACATTTTACATCTTTTTCTTTAAAAGCATAATTTAGCTTTATATGTATTTGAGTCTTCATTCAGAAAATATTTATGAATGCATTCTTATTGTAAACATTTATAAAATAGATTCAATGAAACTCTCCTTTACTCCTGATTAATTTCAGTATATTTTATAACTGGCTTTCTTCTATTGATTCCATGTTCCAGGATAAACCTTGCCTCTTCCAGTTTCCCAGCATCCCTGACACTCAGCATCCTTGCCTTTTGGTTCATATTCCCTGATAATCCTCATCTCATCCGCACCTTTGTGTGTACAGCCCTCCTGTTTGGAGTCTGCCTGCCTCCCTTCTGCCTTCCTAGTCTATCTGTATTTTAAAATTCATTTTATTTTCTATCTGCTCTGAAAACTTATACTCTCTCTAATCTGTGATGCTTCTTCCCTTTGCTGACTGTCTTCTGCATCTGACCACTCACTACCTGAGTTTTCTCCTGGTCTTTTGTGCGTTAGATAACTAGATTATCAACTCCTTGTGTGTCTTACTCTTCTTTATATGCTTCACAGCCTTTACCTGGCTACATAGATGTTCACGAAGTTAATTTAGATTGAACTGGTTGGTGCTGCAGACCATATGCTCCAACCTTTTCACTTTTTAAATACAAAACTGTTGAGTGACTGGTTTTTGTTTCATTATTATGCCCGTGTTTCTCTCAGCTACCCAAACTGGTAAGCCAAGATACCTTCTCCCACAGGTTGACATATGTGGTACCCACAGCTCAGGCCAGCGTGGAAGAGATCATAAGAAACAACCTGGTTCAACTGGTTACTAAATTTGTAGCTTAGGAGATGTGAGGTATTAAATACTCTGTTCAAGCTGTTCACTTAATTTTATTAAGTGCATTTTTGCAAAAGTAACTTTCTTTCTAAAGGACTAACATTATTATTGCTTTTTGAAAACTAGTTTTTATTGGTGAGAACTCACCAAAGGTTCTTTTTATCTAGGAGACTTGGCATTTTGATTTGAATCATTTCTGGTAATCTGAGGGACTTCTAGTGAGTGTTATCTTATTAGTTTCTGGAGGGTGTGATAAATTTTTCAAAATTTTTTTAGTAGTACCTAATATTCAGGGGGAATTATTTTGCTGTTGACAACACTAAAAAACTGCCTTTTCTCCCTGTGGCTATTATGACAAGTATGAAATTGACTTTTAGTGGTAGTGAAAGTTATCTGCTCAGAAACTGTTATCATTTGAGGCAGGCATGTGTGATCCTCCCCCTCTGCTTTACACAGGAAAAACATGTGAACCTGTTACATATCGAGTCCCGAAAATCAAAGAGAAGAAACTCAGAATTTGATATTTTTGTTGACTGCGATACCAACAGAGAACAATTGAATGATCTTTTCCATTTGTTGAAGTCTCATACTAATGTGTTGTCTGTGAATCCACCTGATAATTTTACCACGAAGGAAGATGGTAAGTTTGAAAAGTAAAATACTTCTTAAAATATTAAGTATTAATACATAATGTGGTCCAGTCTTATATTTATCTTGAAGGATGAAAGTAAAAATAAAAGTGTCTTCAAATTGCTTACAGTCTGATAGTGAAGGGAATTAAAAATGTAATCGCTTAAAATTCTAAAGAAAAATTATAAGGCAACATTTTATCAAGAGTGAGAGAAGCGAAAAGGAAACCTTGAATATGCCGAAAAATTCAGAAGTTACAAATTGATTACGTTATCTCAGTTTCCAAATCATCAAGCACTTCTTGGTTTCACAAACCTCCAATTCACAATCCCTGAGCACTTAGTAACTCTCACAGGGATTAGAATCTGGCACACATTAAGTGAATATTTGAATCTGTTGAGAATGTTGACAGTTGCTGACAGCTATGGTATGAAAAATAGTATATACAACGTTCCTCCCTGTCCCCACTTCCACCAAAAGCAAATGAAAAACTGTAAAGCCTTCTAAGGTTTCAAATATGCAGATAGCAAAGATATAAGCTAAGCTCTGTTGTGAAAAAACTCTATGGTTTTTACTTGGGGCAAAAGATAAATGGATAATTTTATATATGATATTAAATCTAAAAGAATCACTTCAGGTTATGTCATAGTATGTGATGTGTAATCAGGGCTGATAGTCATCTGTTTTGTATTTGTTATGAAAATATCACTACACTTCCATTTCTGGCTGGCAGATGGCTGCTTCTCTGAGTCCCTTGAGTGCTCCCCACTATGCCCAAAGCCCGTGTGCTCTAGATCCTTCTCTAGGAGTCCCATGCCCACCACAGTAGCTACAGGATTAACACCTGGCAGAGCAGGAGCCTAGGACTCTGCTTGTGTCCATTTTGAGGGATGTGATTGGTGCCTCTGTTGTATTTTTGAAAAATCACTTGAATATCACTTCTGGGTATGTTAGAGCATTAGACTGAAATAAGAAGAATTGAGTTCTAATCTACTCTCTTTCATTAGGGAGAGATGAGTTACTTTGGATAAATTTACCTTTCTGGGCTTTGGTTACTTCATCTATAAAATGAAGAGCTTTACAAAGGTTAAATGGTTCAGTTGATATTTAGGGAACACAACTTGTGTCATATATTTCTACTAAGAAATGGAGATACAGAAATATAGAGTCCCTATCCTAGAGTCATTCCCATTCTTTCCTGTAAGACAGACATGTACAGACACATTATAATGAAGCATAATAATAGTTTTTAGAAAATGACAAGCATAGTGTCACAGGAACCCAGAGGACAGAGCACTAGCTCCACCTACAGTCAGAGAAGGCTTGTTGGAGATGGACCTTGAGGGGGGAGAAGCGTGTTCTCAGGAAAACAGAAGGATGGGGTGGAGAGGACGTCCAAGTGGGATAGGCATTCCAGGCAGAAGAACAGCATATGCAAAAACGGAGTTTATGAGGATTGTATGACTAGGGGATGGGGAGAAGATAAACATGGCAAAGGCATGAATGATTTCTAAGATTCTTTCCATCGACAAAAATAAATAAAGTTCTTATTAAATTTGCACCTTGGTTGGTGAAATTGTACATCCCTATTCTGTTTTTCTTAGAGTAGTTAAATGTGTAGCTTAAAAAATTTTTTTTGAACTTTTGGTCAATTAGCAAAGTACAGCATTTCTCCAACACTTAGGAAATCAAGGCTCATGAAAAGTGTTCAAGCTCATAAAAATTTTTAGGAGTCATAAAAAATTTTGAATAAAATTCACATATTAGAAATAAAGCAGTTTATCTGTGGTAAAATTTGCCTCAATGTACAAACTAAAATTTAAAATCTCATCTAAATGTATTTATGACTTTCTTAATTTCTTCTTCCTATTGCCATATTTCAGATCATCTCTTCAACTGTTAGTGGTTTTTATATTTTTCAGGTATGGAAATTGTTCCTTGGTTTCCAAAGAAGATTTCTGACCTGGACCATTGTGCCAACAGGGTTCTGATGTATGGATCTGAGCTGGATGCAGACCATCCTGTAAATATTTTTATTAAATATTTTCATGAAAATAATTTGAAGCAAACTAAAAATTAAGAGCAATTTTATACCTTTTTTTTTTGAGAAAGTGCTATTCTAGACTAAATGGGATCTTGTTTTAATTTGGATTTCAGGAAGTTTAGTAGACCTCTATTGGTGGTATTGAGACTAACTGCCTGTATAGTATCTAACTTCATTGGCTCCAAAGCATTTGTCGTATGCCTGGCATTCCAATTGTTAAGAGCTATTCCGGGAGTTATACTACAATAAAGACGGTCTCTGCCATCAGTTTTTATTACGATGGGCATCGTTTATTGGAAAGGGGAGTAAAAATAGGATGGAGAAAGACCCACGCTGCCCAGCATAATTGGTTTATTAGGCAGTTGGTGAAATAGGAAGTTGTCCGGAGGCAATTATGTGGGATAGAGCACAGGCATACCATTGGGGAATTAGTCAATCCAAAGCATTAGAAGTGCTTATGGCCCTCTGAATCCATGGAGGGGAGGAGAGAAGCCAGTGCAATTGAGAAGTCACGTGGACCAAGGCTTTAATCTAGCTTCTACTGCTTATTAACTCTGCAACTGACCCGATACTGCCTTAGACACCCGCAGCCAAATCCATTCATTTATTCTATAATATCTTATTGAGTAACTATTGGAATTTATAAATTGTTATACCTGCCCTCAGGGAGCTTACAGTTTAGTTGAAAAGGTAAAGCACACACATATAAATAAACACACATGAGATTAAAATGTGAAAAGTGTGCTAAGTGGGATGAACAAATTGCTTTAAGATATATGCAAGAGAGCAAACACATGTGGCTGAAGAGATGCAGTCGAATGATTAAGAAAAAAAAATCTCACCCTTGGAAAACAGCCCATATTTAACTAGGGTGGTGCTTTTATTATTCTTCAAACTATTTTATTTTTGTGACTACTATAGTGTTTTTATATATTTATATCCATAGTTTCATTTATTTTTGTAGCCGCTGTATTATAAAGCTGTCATATAACATTGACTTTAAAATAAAAATGATCATAAGTTCTCAACAATTTCTGCTCAAAATAATTATATGGCTCTTTAATATAATAGCTTGGGTAACAATAAAAGTGTTTTCTAAATATAATTTGTCAAGTATATTTTAGTATGAATACTTGAAAACTTTTCTTTAATTATTAGGGCTTCAAAGACAACGTCTACCGTAAAAGACGGAAGTACTTTGCAGACTTGGCCATGAACTATAAACAGTAAGTGTATTATAAAAATAACTTCCCTAACTTTAAAATAATAAAATAAATGAGTAAAGTAAATTATGCTCATTTAGTAAGTAGATAATAAGATAAGTGCTACTGTTTGTTGAATGCTAATTCAAAATAACTTTTTTTTATCTCACTAGTGGAGACCCCATTCCTAAGGTTGAATTCACTGAAGAGGAAATTAAGACCTGGGGAACCGTATTCCGAGAGCTCAACAAACTTTACCCAACCCATGCCTGCAGAGAGTATCTCAAAAACTTGCCTTTGCTTTCTAAATATTGTGGATATCGGGAAGATAATATCCCGCAGCTGGAAGATGTTTCAAACTTTTTAAAAGGTAATAAGCTAAGTTTTTGTAAGGGGCATGTTGAACTCTATTTTGATCCTGACGATTTTTAATAGAGGAATAAAGTCCAGTTATATAGGAAATCAGAATTTTCCAGGACTCTGCCCTGGAGAATTGGATCCCGTATTGGGCATCACATTTCAAGAGGGACAATCATAACCTAAAGCAAGTGGAGAAAAAAATGAGTAGAATTTTAAGAGGATTGGAGAATGTATCATATAAATAAAATTGGAAGTACTCAGGGTGTTTAACCTGGAGATTTAGGGCACATTATAACTTTATTTAAGTATTTGAAGGTTATCTTTCATTATAGAGAGATTACTATGTGGTCCTAAAGCCAAAGGCTGTAGGATAGAAACTGCAAGCCTTCGGCTTGAAATGGAAATGGAGCAGGTTCATGAGCTGGTTAGTTCCCCATCCACGGAGGTGCTCATGCAAAAGCTTCTCACCGTCTTGTCAGGGATGTGGGAGAGGAGATTCAAGCGCCTTGGGAAGGTCGGAGTGTGTGACCTGAAGCCCCTTTCACAGTAAGATTTCGTTATTTTCCCCATGGAAGAAGATGTGTTAGTAGTAGAGGCATAAATAAAGGGCAAGGACAACTGTCCCTTTTAGTTCTTTATACTTGTTTGGCCCAGACCTCCTTATTTTTGCTAGCTAGTATAGGAAATAAAATGATCAGTGATCTTCAGAGTTTCCAATATGTAAGAAAAAGAAATATCCTCTTTGATCTCAGGAGATTAGAAACTTAGGGGGGAAAGTAAAATTATGTTTTTGACTTAAAGAGTGTTTAGTGTATTTTCATCAGGGTCTGAAATTACTGTCTTTGAGTTTCTTACATAGACTGTTATAAAAATTATGCATATCTATTCACCTCTCTAATTCTCATTACTCTACCACTATTCATAAGACTAAGACAAACTAAAGAGGAGAGGGCAATATTGTTTTTACAAGGGAAAAACTCATGTAAGTGGTTCCTACAGAAACTAGATTTAAAAAAATTGTCATTATGGATGACAGAGAACCAATGCCCAGGATCTCATGGGACTTAACAAAGGTAGACCAGTATATGCTACAGAAGTTGTTATCAAATCAAATTTGTATGAGATTTGGAGGAAATATTTTGTTATGGATACAAAACTGAAAGCTGTTCACCTGGGGACTGGAGCTGAGCTGGCTGCAAAACATGTTGCTAGAGATGTTTTGAGGGAGAATATCAAAGAGAGAAACAGAACTTAGAAGACAGTTCAAACAAAACATCAGTTTGATGGGGCTAGCTGCACTGTCAATATGGTGGCCTGGAGACACATATCGTTGTTTAAATAATTAAAATGAATATAAATCAAAATGTTAGTTCCTCAGCCACACTAGCCACATTTCAAGTATTCAATAGCCACGTGTGACTAGTGGCTACCCTATTGGGTAGCCTAGATATGGAATATTTCTATCAGTGTGGAAAGTTTTGTTGCACCATAAAGTCTCCTCATCAGAATGGGAGAATCTAAGCACAAAGCATCTGGGTGGAACTGGAATGCCAGCGTGTGAAGGTTTGAAATGAAGGGCAAGATTGGGGCTTATAGAGCTCCCCTGAGCTCTGCAGCCTAGTAGTAGGCTCCTTTCCCAGTAGGCATGCAGTCGGGGATGGAAGAGCACTATCTAGTTTAGGTAAAATAAAGCAACCACTTTAGAAGAGGTAGTGTGGTCTAAAAATGGCATAGATTAAAAAATGGTTCTGATCTAAATGAATAGATCTTGTTAGTGAGTATTTTTTTTTTAAGTTAAGGATGTCTAGGGGGTAGTCTAAACTCTTTAGGGAGACAACAAGGTACAGTATAGGAGACCTGGGTTCTCATCCTACTTTTCTCCTCTGCTGTGTGGTCTTGGGCACCTTACTGAATCTCTGAGCCTCAGTTTTATGGTTGTCACAGTGAGGAGAATAAACTTTAACTTATACTGTAAACATGAAAGGAGATGTGATATGTGAAAGGTATAACCGATTGTCTGGCCGTGGTTAAGTGCTTAATAATGATTACTCCTCTGTGGTACCCATAGGATACATTTTAGTTTTCATGTCCTCTCTCAAAGTGCTACTTTGGTGGCACTGGAAGAGTTAAAAATAGTGTTGTAAATGGTCTGTTCTGGTGGAGATTTTCTCTATCTTTTTCCTTTGTTTTGTAGAGCGCACAGGTTTTTCTGTCCGTCCTGTGGCTGGTTACTTATCACCAAGGGATTTCTTATCTGGTTTAGCCTTTCGAGTTTTTCACTGCACACAGTATGTGAGACACAGTTCAGATCCTCTTTATACCCCAGAGCCGTGAGTACTTTTATTTCAGCATTCTTTCTTCAAATATTAATAGTTTTTTGTAATAATGGTACCGACCTCATGAGTTTTTTGAAAATTAAATGAATTCACACCTGTAAAGCATTTAGAACATGATACATGCTCCATGCTCTCTATGTGTGTTAGTCATTATTATTACTGTTATTAACTGACAACCTGTTAGGTGTCAAGTGCTGTTCTAAGCATAGAGGATGTAACACTGAAAAGAATCAGACAAAAATTCCTGCCTTTATGGAGCTTATATTCCAGTGGGAGATACAGATAATAAACAAACAGGTATGCTTGTGTATGTACGAGGGCTGTCTGGGAAAAAATCCAGCCATAAATGCCTCTATTTTTCATATTACATGGCTGCGTGCCTTTTGGACAGCCCTCGTATGTAGTCAGATGAGTACCGTGGACAAAAATAAAACTAAAGCAGGGCAGGTGTTGCTATGTTGAAACGGGTGGTCCGGGAAGGCCTTGCAGGGAAGGTGGCATTTGAGTAGAGACCTGATTTGGGGCAGGGTGGAGGGGGCTGTGGATGTCTGTGTGGGCATGTATATGTAAGACCTGATTTTAATTTGATCAAATGGTTGACTAATGAATGCATGTTAAGCATCTCATCTGTGACAGACTTGTACCTCTTTTTCAGAGATACCTGCCACGAACTCTTAGGTCATGTGCCCCTTTTGGCTGAACCTAGTTTTGCACAGTTCTCCCAAGAGATTGGCCTGGCATCCCTTGGAGCTTCAGAGGAGGCTGTTCAAAAACTGGCAACGGTATAAACCTGTAAATAACTGTATAGATGAATAATTCTTAAAGGGTGGGATATGAGTATTTGCACAGTTTACAAGTGCATATTTCAAGGTGACCATTAGAAAATGTTTCCTTGTTCATATTTAGTTTATTTTAGATTGTTTAAATAACATTAAAGGAGAATTTTGAAGTTTATTAAAGGGAGACATGAGCTCATGAAAAGGCAGAGAAAACCTGGAGCACAATAATGTTAATAGTTTGTATATCTTTTTTCAATAGAACTGATAGGTTCCCTAAAAATGATGCCAAAAATATTTTTGAGCAGCATGTACAAACCACCATGCTGGAAGTACAAAGATGAGGGAAGCCCAGTTCCAGCCTTCAAGGAACTTACACACTGCTTGTTAGAATGAGATGAAGGTGATAAGAGCAGTTCAGGCAGAGTGCTCTGGGGGTGCAAAATGCTGCCGGGGGAAGGTTTCGTGGACGAGGAACGTCTAGACCACCCCAGGAAGGATGAGTCATGTCTTCATGCGCCAGGAGAGGAGGAAGAGCATCTTGGGATGAGGGCACACAAGGAAAGACAAGGAGAGGCTTCTTGTGTCTAGGGCAACGACAGGAAGCTGGAACAGAGTGTGTGAGGCTGGGGTGGTGTGTGAAACAGGCTTGATGTTTAGAACAGTGCTTCTCAAATTGTGGTTCAGGGACCACGAGGGTCCCTGAGACCCTTTCATGGGGTCAGAGTCATGTGGAGGTAAAAGACCCATTCAAAGTGCAAAGTGAATTTTAATAAAATAGACAGAATTCATGGCTATGGTTTCAGATTCCACATTGCAACTGAACTTTAAGAGACCACCACTTTTTGAGTTTTGATGTAATGTCGAAGAAGAATATCCACAATTATCTGAAAAATCTATTACAATATTCAATCCTCTTACAACTACTTATCTGTGTGAGGCTGAATTTTCTTCATATACTTTAACCATATATGTTAGCCATTGTTATTATTACTAATAATTGACAACCTGTTAGGTGACAGGTGCTGTTCTAAGCATAGAGGATGTAAGCTCTGTCTTCATGCAGCTTATATGCCAATGGGGGGATATACATAATAAGCAAATATATTGCAACATATTGCAACAGGTTAAATACAGAAGCAGATATGAGAATCCATCTGTTTTCTAGCCACACATTAAATAATATCTAGTCAGACATCAAAATGATTTGCAGCAATGTAAAACAATGCTACTTTTTAAAACCTTTTTTGTTTTGTACAATATAGCTACTTATCATTAAAATGTTAATTGTTTTATCATAAAATGGTTTATTATATTTTTAAATTAATTAGTAAACATATAAATTTTTTCTCAGTTTCAATTTTTAATATGTTAAATACAGCTAACTATAACCCATATAAGCAAAAGGTATTTGGGGTCCTCAGTAATAGTTAAGAGTGTATAAGGGTCCTGGGAACAAAAGTTTGAGAAGTGCTGGTTTAGAATGAGGCCAGACTGTAGATATACTGTGAGTTAGTCTGGGAGTCTTGGACTTTATTCCAGGGTACTTTGGGTCATGAAGAGTTGTAATTTGTTTAGAATTGAGTCATTCAGGATATGAAAGTAATATTGGTATCCTTTTGCAGTGCTACTTTTTCACTGTGGAGTTTGGTCTGTGTAAACAAGATGGACAGCTAAGAGTCTTTGGTGCTGGCTTACTTTCTTCTATCAGTGAACTCAAAGTAAGAGTTGTAAATCTTTGCACATAATTATCTTCACTTAATATAATTGATATGACCTGAAATAGTTTTTGAACTTGAACAAGAGCTTACTAAGGAAGATACTTAGGGTGGCAGAAAACATTATTTAAGAGATGTTTTTCTTCATTTCCCAAGTTTTCAGACATTTATCTATTAATATCTATCTGTCCATTCATCCATTTATCCATCCATCCATCATCTATCAATCGTCTGTTTATCCATCTATATCTTTTAAATAAAAATTATTTTAGAGCTTTTTTCTGCAAATTCTTGCTGTTTACTCACTATTTTTGGTGTGTTAGCAATAACTTATAGGGAATTTTTTTGAGATTTATTATTTAGCCTTTATTGGAATAAACTGGTTTATTGAATGGAGGATGTGTATGAAACACTGTCCAAGGCACTCTCTTGCTCTTGAGGAGTCTACCACCTGGTGGTGGGTACAAGTCATGCACAGGAATAGCTAGTGCTGGTAGAAAAGTAGGTGCCATGATGCAGGAATGAGGAAAGAAAGATCCTTGGGTGCCTCCTACATGGAGAAGAATGTTAGAACAATTGCAATGATCTTGGGGCATTTCTGGAGAACAGCAAGCCATTTGTTTTGCTAGAGAACATTGTGGGTTAAATAGAACTATAGGAATTAAGTTTGGAATTAGAGGTTGGGGCCATTGCATTAGTAATACATTCAGAGGTGAGCTGATTCTGGCAGTTGTATGTAGAATGTGATCGATGCAAATAGATAGTATTCTCTGATTCATCGACTCTTTGTCCTCTAGCATGCACTTTCTGGACGTGCCAAAGTAAAGCCTTTTGACCCCAAGATTACTTGCAAACAGGAATGTCTCATTACAACTTTTCAGGATGTCTACTTTGTATCTGAAAGCTTTGAAGATGCAAAGGAGAAGATGAGGTAAAGTATATCTTCCTCATGTCCTAATTTTCCTCTGCAAAAGAGAGGTCCAATAATGGTAAGAAATCACAGGAGTAAGCAACTCGATAATTAGAAGCCTGCTAACACTTCTGCCTGTAACACTTCTCCCTTTCACGACAAATACTGAGTATGCTGTTTATAATGATGTTTGGTCGCTGCAAATATGAGTCAGATACCTTGAGAGATTGGTTTCTTCCCATTTCTTCCAGTCATTATAACTTAATAGGAAAAATGAACTATACACAGGCTACTATGTAACAACATAAAGTCTTAGAGGAGATACATATAAAACATTATTCGACATTTTATTCAGTCCAGCTGGGGAACAGGTAAAGCTTACTGGCATGTTAGAGGGGACTTGAAGGACAGATAGGATTTAGATATGTTAAGTTATAGGCTAAGGGACAGTATGTAAAAGGCAAGGAGATGGAAGAAAATAGGAGACGTGTGATGCAATTAAAGCTGTGCTTTAACTATTAATCAGCTAAGTGTGTTGTTAAGAAAGGAGGATATTGGAGGCAGAAAAACTGCTTAGATTCTTGCAGTTCTTCAAGTGAAAATAAAAGCTGGAACTAAGAAGTTGTAGGAAAGGAAAGGATCGAAGCAGAATCAACAAAACAACATTTGGTGGCAAGGATATGAGGTTATATTGTGACAATGGAGATAGATAAGGGTTGAAGACATGCTCTTTATCTTCTAGGATTTTCTGTTAGCTGGGGAGTTGAGCCATGCACAGAACCAGATAACAATACCAGAAGGGCTTCCTCTAGCACCTATGGCACCTGCATGCAGACTGGAGGAGGGGGCTCCTCTGGGTAGACTAGGTGGATTGCAAGCTGGATTTCAGCCCCTGCTTGTGTAAACTTGTCCTCAACTGCACAGTCATCCCTAGGGGTCCTGCACCTGATTGTTCTTGGGGATGTATCACATAAGATGTTCAAATTCTGAATTGATAAAGAAGGTAGAACTTTCACAATTGAAGAAAGAATAAAATTTAGGTCAGCTGAGAGGAGGCTAGACAGAAAGAATGTACATGTGCAGGAGGCAGGACTGTTCTTGGCCTATCTCAGTGTGTGTGCGTGCGCGCGTGTGTGTGTGTGTGTGTGTGTGTGTGTGTGTGTAGGTAGGTATAGCTAAGGAAATCACAGTTGAGGGTTCTGTTATTGTGTGGTCAATGTCATTGTTTACTGATGAAGGTACTGTGGTAGGTCTCCTTACTGTGGTTAAGAGATGTATAAAGTAAGAAATTGTTAATAAAACCCTCCACAGGATCTTTCCCTAGTAACGCGGGGATAGATGTATCCATGACTACTTTATATTTTCTATCTGTGTGGGATTCCCAGGGGCCTCTGCATGTGCAGTGTAGGGAAGTAGGTCAAATTGGTTGTATGAACATCTAATATAGATTGGTCTTTTGTCTAGTGTGTGAAATAGGTTTGCTGTTGCTTATTTAGTTTTAATCATTTTTCTCCCCTGGAAATTGATTCCTTTTATTTGTTTTTGTTTTTTTTAATAGAGAATTTACCAAAACAATTAAGCGCCCATTTGGAGTGAAGTATAATCCATATACACGGAGTATTCAGATCCTGAAAGACATCAAGAGCATAACCAGCGCCATGGATGAGCTACGGCATGATCTTGATATTGTCAGTGATGCCCTTGCTAAGGTCAGCAGGCAGTTGAGCCTCTGACAGCCACCAGTCTGAATCCTGAGAGCATCTCAGGATTCAGAGGTCCGTGGGGCCAGCTCTTGCGTTTCTTGAAGCCTTGGTCATGGAGGAACAGCAGCCAAGAAATATTTTCTACTTCTGTTCCTTAATAGAGCATTGGTCTTTAAAAATTTGTACCCGGATACTCTAGCCACCACCTATTATTATTATTATTATTTTTTGGTGACAGCTATAGCAAATTATGATTCACAGACCATACAATTCACTGACCACCCATTTCTTTTATAGTGAGGTTGTTTGACCCAGTGGATAGACCAATTCTCAGCCTGATTCTATTTTCTTCAATCCATCTTGAGTAAAATGACCATTATGATCACTTAAAATATTCTGATGGGTATTATGGAGCTGGTCCATATTGTTACCTAAGATCCTCTTGTTTCTATCTTATGTATCACTGAATTTTCACCAAGCTCAATCACATTCACACACCTAAATTTAATAGGAGACCAGCTGCTAGCATACCTAGTAAGGAACAAGTACTTTAGTTCCAAGTGTAGTGTCTTGTATGGAAATAAGAGTAGCTAAGTCTGGAAAGGTTGATTGGGATATAATTCTTATGACCAAACTAAGAATTTGGGATATTGTTTCGTAAACACTAGGGAGCCCCTTCTCAAATGACCATCCCCCTTGAAACTCTTTCCATTCTATGGCATTGCATGAGGCTGGGGTTTTTTTGGACTATTTATCCTACTCAGGGAGCCAAGAGAACTTGGTGGGTGTACCACTTGCAAGGCCCTGTACTCAGACATGCAGCCCCAGTACCGTGATGTGATGGTCATCAGGTTAGCAGGAGACAGTATTGTCAAAGGGAGAGTTCAAACTGAGATAGGAGAAAAGCACAAAGTAAAATTGGAAAAGCAGTACTGAGCACTTTATTTCTAAGGTATAAAGTGATACCATAGATAGAATGCAAGTCATGAGGGTAGAGGGAGGTGAAACAGGAAGGAAATGGAATGTAAGGAAAGTCAGAAAGACCATTTTAGGACCCACACTGTAATAATGGAAAGGTTGCAGGATTGGCTTTTATGTGGTGTCCGCTGTGTGGTACGGGGAGTAGCCCCAATATGAACAGGGGAAATTGGACTCCCAAAACCATGCTGTCTTTTTCATCTGCTCCTTTCTTCCCCTCTGCCCACAAAGGGAGGACTTTCCTCAGGTGTGTGTGCCTTTGGCCCCCTTCTCTCTCTTCATGGGAAATATCATCCACATCCATGACCGCACTTCTTAGTTCATGTGACTCATATTTGCAGTTCTAACCCTGACATCTTTCTTGAATTTTTGCCTCTTACTTCCAGCTGTTGGCTGGATAGTTCCAAGTAGATGTCTCATAAAGTAGGTCAATGTTGTACAACTTTTTTTGCGGCACCATTCACAGAATGAAATGGGATTGTGTGATGTGGCTGCCCTGTCAAGCAGCTCAAACTCAACAGGACCCAAAAGAAACTCAGAATCACCTGAATAGTACACCCCAACAGCTTTCTCTCCCAGTGATCTCATTTCTATTAATGCTATATTAGGGTCATATTTTCAGCTAATTTCCCATTCTTAAGAATTACATCCTTATTTTTTCACATTAATAGTCAATTGTCTATCATTTAATATGTTTTATTTCAACAGACCACTAGATCATTTAATCCTTTTAGACCTCAAAAGAAATTATAAAAATCTTTTTAAAAATTCCTTTTATTTTATGTTATACTAGAAAATAGAATTGGGAAAGGTAATTCATATTTTTATATTACTTATAAATTTTAATTGATTAACCATTAAATATACATTTGATAGTAAATAGATATGTCAGTTAATCAAAAAATCATTTGAAATACTCATTTGCTAGTTTACCGTTAATGTATTTGGTTGCATTGAAATCCATTGTAAGCTAACTATGCTAGATGGCAAATAACAGCAAATTATGCATACTGTAGTTGATTATTTTCATACAACTTTGATCATGGTGAAGAATCATAGTTATTGAATTTTAAAATGATGATATTTAAAATCACTCTGAGAAAAAAAACAAGAAGGGAAAAACAGAGAAAAAAACCACTCCGTGACTAAATAGATGTTTAAAGGCACACCCATTATAATTCACAACTTCAGAATAATAGAAATATTTAATAATTGATTTCAGTTCTTCTAACCTCTGGATTTGTGATATTTGTGATATAATCAGGAGTCCTGAGAGTCTGAGAATTTTCACGAATTTTAAATATGTATCTTCAAAGCATCTGTTATAGTTATTGAAATATGAGAACAAAATGGAGACCCAAGTTTGGTTCATAATTCTTAATCAGTGAGTTATTACTCAAAGACATGGATAGTATTTTACTGACCTTTTGAAGAAAGCTCCAAAAGCTGGTCATCAGAATGCCTACATTTCTTAATCTACCTATTTTGTCATTTGGAATTACACAGTAGTAAATGACTAACCAAAATGTACAGAATTAGAGTTAATTTTTAAGTTGACTTCCAAATTGAAAAATAAATTTTAAAAAAGATCATATAATAGCATTCATCTATTAATTACTAGGAAATGTATAAAACTACTGTGGTCTGTTTCAGTCTTGTGTTTGTTTTACTGTACATTTATGATTTGCAAGTTTGTTATTCAACTGGATAATAAATGGACAGAAAATTCATATTCTCAACAAGCATTTATTTTTTTTTGCCAACCATGTTAAAAATTGATTTAAATATGTATTAACAATTATATTAGTTTAAGAAATCTATCACCTCCTTACATTTCTCAAAAAGCCTATGAATATCTGAGATAAGGGAAGCCAAAGACACTGGGAATCTAATAACCACTTTTCAAAATTCTTGGTAAAGTCTAATTCTCATGTTTCTCATCTGTAAAATGAGCTAGATCTATTTCACTTGGTCATTGGAGGGATTATGTTATGAGAAGACTTGAAAAAAGAAACATATTATACATACGTACAAAATTATTAATGTAATCACTCTCCTAATTGGAGATCCTCCATAGCTTCTGGATGATTTTATCTTCCACTGGAGGGAATTAACTTTTACTTCTAGCAAGAATGTGTGTGTGTGTGTGTGTGTGTGTGTATACATGGGCATGGAAAGATCTTAGTCCAGTTAGGGTTTAAGCCAATTTGAAGCTCAGTTTCAGTTTTTGTGAGGGCTGGTCTATTTCCAGTGTACCTCTACTCTTAGGGTGCAGACTTTTAGGGAATGCAAAGGAAAGCTATGAGAGCTAGGAGTGTATCCCATAGTTTCTCTTGTGGACCCTGTGCTCCTACTTTTATCCTTTCTATCACTCTCATCCTCTCCACCCCCATAAGATTGCTAAAGTACTGTTCAGTTTCTCAGCTTCTCAGCTGCTGCTTTCAGCCCTGTTTCTTACTTCCAAGTCACTGCTTGCTGATTAGCAAATGCTTCAAGCAGAAAAGATGTGCCAAATATCATCTCTCAGCTTCCAGATATTGGCCATTTAAGTTCTGGCTGCTTTGATAGTTTTCCAGTGATTTGAAACAGATTTTAAAAAAATATTTCCCTCAGCTTTTCTAGTTGTTTTGATGAGAGAGTTGGTGTGCAGCTAGCTAATCTGCCTTTATCGAAAGCAGAAATCTGACCTTGGAGTAAATCATTTAACTTCTTTGAGTCTCAATTTCTCATCTACAAGATAATTATGACCCTAACAATACTTATCATAACAGTACTATTGAGAGGATCAAATAAGATAATCTAATGAAATAAATTTCCTAACCTGTATGGTACAGAGATATGGTCTGTAATGGCCCAAAATTCTTTATATTTTCCTCTTATGAGGATGCAAGACATCTGAAAGCAATACCCTCAAACAGCTTAAATCTAGCCCCACTCAAGAATTACAACTCAACCAGGCTACTAATGGGAAGAGCTAGTGAGTGGCATGTGCATAGTTGAAATAGGAGTAGTTGCAACATCTCATCACTTTCAAGAAATTGTGTTATGGAGTTCCCTGGTAGTGTAGTGGCTTAAGGCTTCGGTGCTGGTGCTGTCAACACCGCGGCCTGGGTTCAATTCCCAGCCAGGGAATTACCCACATACAAAAAAAAAAAAAATTGCGTTAAGGGATACAATATAATAATAGAACTATAAGTTAGGTAAAGCATTGCTGCATGTACATTCAAGGGATGAAATGAGAAAACTGTATTCTCCCAAACCTCCTCTCTATTGAAACTGGCCCTGTGGGTAGTTTCTCCCTGTCCCTTTGGGTAAAATCTGGGGTCCTGGCCTTGAATTTTCTGCTCACTCTCAGTCCTTAGCTTCTAATAATCTCTCTCTCTCTGTCTCTCTTCCTCTCTCTTCAGTATTCAAAAAATAGTTTTATGTAAAAGTTCTAAACATTAAACTTTATCTAAGTTTAACATTTTTCTTCTCTAGAACTGCGAAAGGAAAGGGTGTGCTTAGCTGCTGCTGCTGCTTTTTATTTTTGCTCCTTCCCCACTAGCTAGAATGCCTCTGGCTCCTTCAGGGTTTGGAAATGGTGATGGAAACGAGAGTTAAAGAGTAGAAAGTTCTTTTTGGTCTGATACTGTTGTGAGATGGCATCAGTGTTTTCTGTACTTGGTAAGTATTTAGTGCTGACTCATTCTCTGTGGGTGTTTTGTAACTTTCCCACTGTCTTATTTCTTGGAGTTTTTTGATGTGGGTAAATGTACCTCTTTGACTAAGGTGTTAAATTCATCTCCCTCAGCCTCCAGGAATCTAGTGGTCAGCTCTCTTGGGGTGTCACTTCACCCCTCCAGAATTCCCTTGGACAGAGTCTAAGACCACCCCCTGGCAAAATTACTCATGTATGGGAAGCACATGGAAGGCACTCAGACATTCTTTGTCATGAGTATCTGACAAAGAACTTTGGGCATGGAAGACCTCTCCAAAGCTCAATCCCTTTTGCTCAACTATCAGAGCAGTTATCTGACTGAAAGCCACTGGATTTTTCAGCAGAGATTTGACAGCAGTCTGACCGGGTCCCAGTCTGGAGGAATACATACTAAGCTCTCTAAGCTGAAGTGTGCATTTCCTTAGACATGAGGTGGGTGGGACTCAGCACATCGATAACTATTGCCACATGTCCTATCAGAATTCTCTCTCAGACTTTCCAAACTCTTTCATAGACTGGAAGTCATGCACTGGTTTTCAGACACCTTCACAAGGTATTTTTGGTGGTTGTGTACCTCACTTTATAATGTGGGAATATTGAAACTTAATGTCGTAAGGTCTCAGCCCAAACAGACTGGTAGGGTCCCATTTTTATATCCTTGAAGGGAATGGTCAGAACAAAGAAGGCCATTCTTATAAAACAATCAGCCAACATGGTATAATTTTCACACATCAAGGTCTCCTGAGAACGAAAGTTTGTATTGTTCTGAGCATGGTCATTGATGTACTGGAGATGCCATAGGCTGGACAGGTAAAGGTGAGGTGCTGTCCTCAAGTCCTCTTACAGGCAGAAACAGTGGGGAGTGGGTGGAGTGAAAGAATAGAAAAGGGCTGTGTTAAGAGCTCACCCCTGACACTTTCCAGGGCTCCCACGCATAAAGGGTGATGAGTACTGGAGGTTTGTGTCAGCAGAGGGTCAAAAATTAGTGAATATGGCTTATCATCTTGAATGTGACCCCATTTGTACCCATAATAAAATGTGGAGCTTGAAAAATGTGGGTTATGTACAAAAGACAGAAAAGAAAATACAAAGCACCTGTAATCCCCCACCTCCTGTGTGCATGTTTGCATGGATAATTGGTCTAATATGTACTTTACATATTATGACTATTTCTTTAATATCTTCCAAAGCATTTTAAAACAGCCTAATTTATTCCATTACATGACTATGCCATCATGGAATCAATTTTTTTTTTTTTTTTTTTTTTTTTTTACTTTCAGGTAGTAAGTTCTTTCCTATTATCTGTAACCCCATAATGAATAACTTGCCGTTTAAGTTTTTGTGTACAGCTCTGATTATTTTCTTTCGATAAATTAACAGAAGTGGAATTACCCGGTGAAGATCTATTTAGCTATCTTTATATTCCTAATGTACATTGCCACGTTTTCCTTCAGGAAAATTGTACTTATTTACTTGCCACCAAACGTGTATGAGAATGTCTGATAAAAGCCATGTTATATGAAAATCTTTGTCGGGTGAAAATTATCCGGTATTGATGATCAGAATCAGGGCCTGAGTCAGAAGACTGCCCTGACAGGAATACAGGAGAACCAGCCTTCTCAGGTCAGGGTCCCGAGGTGTCAATTCCCGTTCCGTGCCAGGCGCCGAGGGAAGACACCGATGATGTAAGGCACTGCGCCCGCCCTACCAAGAAGCTCCCTCAGATTTTGCAAACGCACACCGAAGCAGGCCCAATGAGTGTGGCCTAAGACCCTGGGGCAGGACCCTTTCCACCCCTTCCCAGGCTCAATTTCTTCCCCATTCAATGGTGATACAATCCCTGCTGTCAGTCGTCCCTGGGCCGTCGTGGGGCTCCAAGAAGACAAAAAGAAGCGTGGTGCCCTCTTATAGAATTATAAATAGGGAAACAAAGACCCTGCGTGACAGGAAGCCCGGGACTGAGACTCATAGCGCGCCGGGGCGGGGCCACTGGTAGGCGGCTCAGGGGGCGGCACTAGGGCGCGGCCCGCCGGCCCCGCCCCTCGCGCCGGCCCCTCCCTCTGCGCCGGCCCCTCCCCTACCGCAGACTCCCCTTCCTGAGCCCGCCCCTCCCAACCACAGACCCCGCCTCTCGCCGTCCCCGCACCCCCAGCTCCCAGTCCCTCCCCGGCGGCCCCCGCTCTCCGGAAGCGCTCGCGGAGCGTCCCCGCATGGAGCGCAAGCCGAACGCCTCAGAGGCTACCTCTGCCGCCGCCGCGCTTTTCGCCTGGGTACGTGACTCCGCCCCCGTGCTGGGGCCGCTGGGACTGAGGGTCGCCCGCACGCTGGCAGCTCCCGGCCTTGGCGTGGGCAGTTCTGGGCTGCGCGGCCGAGGTCCGAGCCCAGCTCTGCGTCTGGGTTGGGGGATTTGGGGCTGGTGTCGGAAGAGGAGAGGGCAGAGAGGGAATGGTCTTCACGGGTGACTTAGGGGGCCTGTTGGCTGGTGGGGGTGCGGCGCAGAGGGAAGATCCTGTGCCCAGAGCAGAGCGTCTTTTTTTCCGCGAGAGCTCCGGGAAAGAACGTGGAGGGCTGTGAAGAGAGAGGATCTCCCCGTCGGGCCAACTGTTGTCCCCGTCCGCCCAGAGGACGGAGGCCTTTCGCCAGCCTTGCCCCAGCCTGGCGGGAGCATCATTCGACGTGCGGCCTGCGGTGTTTGTTTGGTGGTGCACAAGGCGGAGACCCTGCAGTTACTGATAATCTGTGACGGGATCTTGCTTGTACGGGGGCGTGGGAGGCTGCGCTGATGTTGGGTTGACTAGAGCACCGAGAGACAGACTCATCTTTTTGTGTCATGGCTTAGAGAGAGGAGGGTCTCTGCACACACAGGCTGGTATGGTAGGCACCTAAACTGATGCATGGGAACAAGCAAACGTAGTATCTTACAGTTCTTCATAGCAGTATCCCAACTGTAATGAAATGTGTAATTTGTTCATGTTAGTCTCTTTGGCTAGAATGCAAGCGTCATAAGGGTGGGTACTGTGCATTGTTCACGGTACCTGGCTTGTGCTTGGCACGTTGTGAGGTGCTCAGTAAATATTTGTTCACTAGTGAAGAAATGAGTACCTGTTGTGTGCGAGCTATGTGCTGATCTTTTGAGAAGAACACAAGAGTGAAAGACTCATCTCTAGTATTGGGTGGGAGCAGAGGGGGCGGGGAATGCCTGTATTGTTGTTAAACCAGTGTGTATTGAGTTAAAAAAAAAACAAAACCCGGTTAATTGTCAGTACAAGGGAGCACTTGTTGAATGTAAGGCTGCAGACTGGCAGAAGGGAGAGCGTGGAGTGGTCTGAGGTCGTCTGGCTGTCTGAGTATCTTTGAAGTGGCACTGAGTATCTTTGAGCTAGGGGTGGTGTTGGTGATCGGTTGTGTGCCTGGGCTGAGTGCTGTCTCTGGCTTTTCCCAGGCCAGAGACTGGGGTCTGTGTGAACAGAGGAAACATCTGACCAAAAAAAAAAAAAAAAAAAAAAAAAGGTAATTCAGCTAGGGCCTTGTTTGTACTGAAACAAAAAGATTGTTGAACCTAACCCCACTGCTGTGCTTGGAGGCTTGATGGTATGTATGTAGAACTACATTATCTGTGTGAAGGGGTGTATTAGTTTTCTCGGGCTGCCATAACAAAGTATCACAGACTGGGGGGATTAAACCGTGTAAATTTATATTTTTCACAGTTCTGGAAGCCAGAAGTCCAAGATCAAGGTGTTCCCAGGTTTAGTTTCTTCTGAGGCCTCTCTCTGTGGATTGTGGATGTCCCCCTTCCTTCTGTGTCCTCACATGGCTTTTTCTGTATTCTACAGGATCCCTCTGGTTCTTCCAATAGGACACTAGTCAGATTGGATTAGGGCCATATCATTATGACTTGATTTAACCTTAATTACCTTTTAAAGATCCTGTCTCTAAATATAGTCCCTTCTGTGGTACTGGAGGTTAGGGTTTCAACAAATGACATTTAGGGGAACACAGTTCAGTCCATAACAAAGGGGTTTACCTCCTTGGAGTTGTGTGTGTGTGCATATGTAGTATCTGGAATATTTGTAAGGAAGGGAGGCAAATACAACTGTAATGGGCCTCTTACTGCATTATAAAAATTTTAGTGCCATAACTTGAATTCCACAATGCTAGTGTCTGACTTTCTGTTCATCAGTCCGTAGCCTTGGTAATGGGGCAGCTACTGAGAACTCATGGTTGACGGAGAAGTGCCTTGTCCTCCATTTCACAGTGTGTAAGCTTTCATTTGGTATTTTTTAGGTGGGGACTCTTAGTGTCTCACATTCATTCGCCTATAAAATCTAGGCACACTTTCACAGGGTCAGCAGTTTCAGATGCAGGGGAAATAGCAGTGAGCAAAACAAAGTGCCTGCCTCATGGAATTTACTTTTTAGAAGCTAGGCAGTGAACGAGTCAGTCTACATAATGCAGTGTCAGGGAGTGCTGTGAGGGAAAACAAAGGAGGAAAAGGTGCTGAAGTGACGGGGGGTGCTATTTTAGGTAGGGTCATACAGTTAACCTCCTGCCAGGTAAGCTCTGGGCTGGTTCACCATATATTCTTTTTTTCTTTATTTTTAGAGACACAATTACAGTATAGTGAAAGGAGTGGGCATCCAACTTATTGCCTACCCAGCCATGTGACTATGGAAATTTACTGACCCTGTCTAAGTCTTAGTTTCTTCATTTGTATAATGAGAGCAACAATGCCCCATCTCCTCTGTTATTGTGAGAATTAAAGGTGAATGGTTAGCACACAGAGAAGTGCTCAGTAATTGGTAACCAATGTTGCCCCTTTGGACCTCTGGGACCTGTGTCCTCGTATGCTTGCTTTTTCATGTTGGTGTCCTTGTAGCGCAGGATGGCTGTAGAATGACCACAAGGGGTAGGGGTTTGTATTTTTTTGAGTTATTTTAAATCACTTTTCCTCATTCAGGTGTCTTAAAAAAAACACACATTTTAAAGGTTTTATGACTCATCTCTAGGAAGAACCAGTGAGAAATAAATATTTGAAGAAATTATAAGGATCTGAAATCTTATAATAAGATTCTCCTTACAGGTTTATAATCTCTTATTTTTAATTTTCAATATAAAAAGCTCTGAACACCACAAACTGACCTGACATGGACTGTTTATAGCCTTTCCCCATTTACTGTGAGTATGTGTACTGTTTATTGCAGAAATAATACTGCCTTGCTTGTGGCGTGCAGCTCCCAGACCTTGCAGCAGTGTACAAGGATATGATTTATATACCATACTATTTTTCTAAAGCCTATAAAATTCTGAATCTGAAGTCTTATCTGGCTGCAAGGATTTCAGATTAGGGGTTATGGACCTTTATTGTATAATAACAACAGACATATTGCCTACCAAGGGGAAATCTGTTCCCTTTCAGGGATTTCACCACGTGAATCTTAGAGTCACAAAACATAGTTCTTGGAAAGGCCCTTAGAGATCAGTGCCAGCTTCTTTCACTTACAAATGAAATAACAATGGCGTGCTCTGCTTGAGGGCACAAAATCCTTAGCTAACTTATATTATAGAAAGTCATTGCCAGTTTTTCCAGTGAGGGTGTGAAGAGAAGGGACAAGAACTAGCCCCAGCATATTTCCCACCCACTTTGTTCCCATTTCCTCTCATTATTTCTTTTCTTAGCCACCCCAGGTAATTAGCTTTTATCAGAAGAAACTCCCATGCTGTCCACAAAAGCAGCATATGGGGGCCGGGGCCTTGGAAGGGAGCCGGTGAGTATCATTGGGTAAACTGTGAGTGCCAAGGGCTCCTTCCTTTTACTTGGAAACTGGTGTTCTAGGGATGGGGCCACCGCCTAAGTGTGGGTGGGTTGCATATAACAACTTCTTGAGAATGAGCCAATGACATCTCATCTATTGAAGGCTCTGAGATGTTGTGGGGGTGAGAAAGAGAGGGACAGGTAAATCAACATTGACTGTTGGGGTTCTTATACTTTTTCATCTTTGACTTATTTTATCCCTAGGGTGCAAATAGCTATGGGCAACTTGGCCTTGGGCATAAGGAAGATATGCTTTTGCCCCAGCCACTGAATGACTTCTATAAACCTGAATGTGTCAGGAGGATCACGGGAGGAGGGGGCCACTCTGCTGTTGTCACAGGTAACTTCTTCAGGAGTAGATAGCCCCTCACTTTCTTATTCAGACATTTCCCCCTAGGGTGTCATAATTGCCATCTTTCAGCCTTTTGTATTTTGCAGAAGAAAACATTTTTGTGAAAGAGCCGAGTCACCATCAGAGAATCCCAGGCTGTCCGAGCTGAAAAGACTTCAGAGATCGTCTAGGCTCTCCCTAGGCTCTCCTCCTCCTCCTCTTCCTCTTCCTCTTCCTCCCACCTCCATCCCATTTCACAAATGAGGCTCAGAGAGGAAAACTAATTGCTTCAAGTTACAAGACTAGTTCGTGGCAGAGTTGCAACATACACCACATTTTGTACCACATATGTTGCTATTTAACTTTCACATATGTGTTAGAGATCTTTACAATTAGATTGAATATTCCTTGAGAGCAAGAACTTTGTTTTATCCTAATTTCCCTCCCAGTACCTAGGATAGAACTTAATAAGTACTACAAGTGCTACAGTATTACGAAGGAGGGCATACTGTATCCTGGTTAAGAATATGAACTCCGGAATCAAACTGCCTGGATTCAAATCCTGGTTCTGGTATTTATTATTAATAGCTGTGTCGCAAGTTACTTAGTTTCTCTATGCCAGTTTCCTCTGTCACATGGATGTAATATTGATGGATGAGAAGAATCAGTAACTTTTAGGGTCTTTGGCACTTTCGTCTTTTGTGGACCCTTTCCTCCATAAAGGAATATTAAAGATTATACTTTCCGACTGAATTGACATTAAGATTAATATAATCCAGGCTGGATTTAGTGTTATACAAGGGCTAGCTGGAAAAAATATAGCCAAAAATGCCTCTTTTTTAATATTGCATAGCTGGATACTTTCTAGACAGTTCTTGTATATTTATTATTGTTATATTTATTATTTTCTTATTTTAAAAGAACTTAAAGTATTGTTGTGGTCCTCAAAAAGCATTGTAGGCTCTAGGCACTGTGCCTAAAAGGATAAGTTGGCTTCCACATAGAAAGAGTTTAGAATAATACCTGGCACATTCTACATGCTGAGTAAATGTTGGCTTTTATTGTTATAGCCGACACTCGGTTTGATGATTGATTGGCTACTGCTTAGGACTGGGAGTTTCCATTTAGATATTAGATGTCTTGGCCCTGTGCCATGGTCCTGTGCACATTAACTTATATGCTTACTAACATGGGTGGGAAAAAGGTTACTGCGTTTGTGACTCCAAATAATTAGTGAAATCCTTTTGCTTGCTTTGGCAGTTGTAATTTCCCCTGTGCACGCTGTCACCAAGGCCTTTGTATTTTGCAGATAGAGGAAGCCTTTTTGTTTGTGGCCTGAACAAAGATGGGCAGTTGGGGCTTGGTCACATGGAGGATGTTTTGTGTTTCACTCCCTGCAAAGCTCTCCTTGGCTGTCCCGTCCAACAGGTGGCCTGTGGCTGGGACTTTACCATTATTCTCACAGGTGAGTTTACTCCTAGGTTAAATCTCTACCACCACAAGGTTTGGGGTGAGAAGAGCATGATGGTGGTGATGCTGACGAAATGAAAGCCTCTTTGTGTTTTAAGACTTACAGATGTTCTCTCTGGTTGTCCAGGAAAGTTGTGGGTTACCTTTTGCAGGGGCAAGTTTAAACAGTAAAACTTTGGACTGGAAAACTTTTGACAGAGACTAGGGAATGAACTAGGTCACCTTTGGTGGCCACTTCCTGTCCATAAGCGCTGTGTCGCTGGGCTAGCTGACCAGTGGTGCCGGCTAAGAGTAACCCACAGGGAACGTGGTGGGGAGTCTGAGGAAATCAGATGTTGCCACAACAGTGACGATAGCTTTTTCCCAGTGAGAGATTTAAATATAAATACATAGAGTTGGGCAGAATTGTTCGGTCTGTGAAACCAGGTTGCAGAATAGCACATACAGGGATATGGGCAAAGGGTTAATAGAATACACTCAGCCCTTTGTATCTGTGGGTCTTTGCATCTGTGGATTCAGTGCTGATCCAAAATAGTAGTACAGTATTTTTGATCCACAGTTGAGACTGTACGGATGCACAGCTAAATGCATTGGTCTGTGCGATTTTATTTATTTATTTACTTACTTATTTGGGTAGTTCCCTGGCTGGGAATCGAACCCAGGCCGCGGCGTTGAGAGCACCGAAGCCTTAGCCACTACACCACCAGGGAGCCCCCTCTGTGCTATTTTAGCATCTGCAGATATCCATGGTGGGGTGCTGGCACCAGTCCCCTCGCAGATACCGAAGGATGACTTTTAGGCTCTTAGGAGCAGCTGGCAGTAGTTACTTTGTCAGCTTCCTGGAAGCAGTTTAGTCCCATCTAACTTGCCCTTCTGAACTGAAAGGACCACCTGCAGTTTCTGACTAGGCTCCCTCTTTGTCACAGTCCTCTGGCAAGGGCATTTTCTGACCGTGTCACCCATGCTTCATACCCTATGGGTTCCCTCGTGCATAGCTCACATCCCGATCTTTTCAGCACATGGCCTTCAGTTACTGTTCCCTGTCTACCCCTGTTGTTGCCTTGTCTCTTATTCTCCACATTCTCCATACTTGTCTTTCTGGTAATGCCAAATGCTACGTTTTGTTTTCTGTCTGGAACAGTCCCTCTTGTCTGTCTGGTGAACTCTTATCTCTTTTTTAAAACCCTGCTCAGTGTCACCATCTCTTTTCTGTGAAGGAGTTCCGTAGTATGTGTTGAATTTGATAATAATTATTAGGATCGAAATGATAGCTACTGTTTATGAAGTGCTTATTGTCCTGTGTTAGGGATGTAGGGAGTCAGTAGACAACACTGTTTCTTGCTCACATTTGGAACCAATTGTGAGAAAGGTGCAGAGTAGTCAGACAGGTGGAGATCAAGCTATTGGCTACTGAAAAAGGCTAAGTTGGAGGACAGGTTAAAATTGTCAGGCCAAGTAGTTCTGCTAACACTCCTCAGATCCAAACTGACTTCCTGAACTCTAGGCCTTCCCATAGGGAAAACCCCACACTGTATGTCAGCCAGAGTGCCTGGGAGCAAGGTGCCAGTCACAGGTGTCTTGCTCCATCCTTCTCCCAAACTTACCACATTGTTTAGGTTATCCCTTCTCTGCTGAGAAAGGCCTGGAGTGTTAAAATCTGGGAATTGTGTTACATGGAAATGTGAAAAGTGAAGAATCAGTGTCCTCCCAGCCCAGCACTGGCGCTGGGCTAAGTGTTCCACACGGGAATCCGGCGTGAGTTAGGTAGTGTAATGGACAGTCTGTGCAGAACAGCGCGTGCCTAGTGCTCTGATTCCTAGAGGAGTAGTGACAGCAGGGACTATGGTTTGAATGTACTGAAGTGCAGGGCCCTGATGCCCTCCTCTCATTCCTTGTGCTCCTCTCATCCTTCAGCATTTACCCACTGATCACAGGTAACTTACTTCTTGGAATTGTGATTTAAGTATTCATATTTTACAGAAAATGGTCAAGTTCTGTCATGTGGATCTAACTCCTTTGGCCAATTGGGAGTTCCTCATGGGCCTCGAAGATGTGTGGTCCCCCAGGCCGTTGAGGTGAGACAGCACCTAGTACTCAGCTTCCCTGTGTCTTGTTAAGGTGTTTCCAGGGTATTACAGTTACTCCTTCCCAGACTAAAAGGCTGGCTTGGTCCCTGAGAACCTGTGGGGTAGTTAGAATTTAAGTTGAAATTTAGGTTTTTTTCCAAGGAATAATTAGGTTGTGGGAATGGAGGCTGTGAGCAAAAAACCAAAAATCTCTGTTAGTCCCCATACACATTGTAAAATTTTTTGAAATAAAACAATAAAGGTAATATAAGGACATTAAAGACTTTTTACAATTCTAAAATTAGTAGTCGTGGGAAGTATGTTAGAAATAGGTCCAGGGAACAGTGACTTACCTAAAGACACTAAACTAGAAAAATGGTATAGGCCAGTGCTGTCCAATAGAAACATAATGTGAACCCCATATAATTTTGAAATTTCTAATAGCACCATTTAAAAAAGTAAAGAGAAACAGATGAAATTAAAATTTTAAATAATAGCTTTATTGAAATGTAATTCACATGCCATAAAATTTACCCTTTAAAAATGTATAAATTTGTGATTTTCAGTATATTTATAGAGATGTAGAGCCATGACAATGATCTAATTTTGGAATATTTTCATCACCAGGAAAGAAACTGTGTACCCAATCACAGCCACTACTTCTCCTTTCTCTACAGCTCTGGTCACCATTAATATGTCTCTAAGGATTTACCTCTTCTGGACATTTCATATACATGGAATTATGTGTGGTCATTTATGTTTGGCTTCTTTCACTTCACTTTATGTTTTCAAGTTTTATCCGTGTTGTGGAGTATAGGTGAAATGAATATTAATAACTTAAATTAATCCATGGTATCCAAACTATTATAATTTTATTTTATATGCTATTAATGTAGAATTCATTAATGAGATATTTTATATTTTTTATTTTACATTAAGTTGAACTCTTGTGTATATTTTTTACTTACAGTATGTCTCAGTTCAGTCTAGTCACATTTTAGTTGTTCAGTAGCCACATGTAGCTAGTGGCTACCATATTGGGCAGCATGAGTGCTAAACAAGACTCCTGGCCCTAGTTTAGAGCTCTTTTCACTGCATTATACTTAAAATGTACAAATTTTTGTAAGGTTTATATTATATTTAGAAACACCTAAATGCATTACCATGTTAGATGTATGGTAGATGCATGTATATAGCCTCAAAGAAGGGAGAATTGAACTTTTTCTAAGGGAAGGAAGGGTGAGAACAGGCTTATGCTGACTCTTGAAAGTTGAGTAGAAGTTTACTTGGTTTAAGGTAAGATAACAGAGTAGGTACAAAAGAGCATTCCAGACAGAGGGACTGTTTAAGCAAGGGTGTAAGACAGTGGTTCTCAACCTTCCTAATGCCGCGACCCTTTAATACAGTTCCTCCTGTTGTGGTGACCTCCATAAAATTATTTTCGTTGCTACTTCATAACTGTCATTTTGCTACTGTTACAAATCGTCATGTAAATATGTGATATATGTGTACTGATGGTCTTAGGCGACCCCTGTGAAAGGGTCGTTTGACCCCCAAAGAGGTTGCGACCCAGAGGTTGAGAACCGCTGTAAGAGCATAAAACAGGAGGGTCTGGGATACTGCAAGCAGTTAGTTTGATTGGAGTATGAGGTAGTGGAGGAAGTGCCAGTGGGGCGGGGGTCAACCCAGGAGGTGTCTATGACTAAATGGTAAGAACAGTGTGGTAGGGAAGGGCCAGATGCGGGTAGTTTGGAGGATAGATTGGAGGAAGATGATGACTCAGAAAACTCTTGCTAAGAATTCAAATAAGAGATGATCCTGGTTTAAACTAAAACAGTGGCAGTGGGGATGGTGAGGAAGGAAAGGAGGTGAGTTGAAGATGTTGAAGAGATTGAATCTACATGTAATGTTAGTTTTGAAAAAAGAAGAAAAAATTTTTTAAGGACAACATGTTCAAATTATATTAGCAGTAAGATTTGATCTTTCCCTAAGACCTAATGTGATTGTGGGCTACATTAACAGAAGAATAGCCTCTAGACGAAGGGAGGACAGAGCCCTGACCTTTGTGCTAGTCACACTGGGTCTGGGATGTTGTGTTCTGTTGTGGATTTGGTGCTTAGGCCCTGGACATAAAAGTGACCCTGCCCTCAGGGTTCTAAAGTTTAGAAAGACACTGTGGACTTGTAAGTAACTTAATGTGGTAAAGCTCTATAGGGGCTGTCATTAATGCATATACAGTCCCTTTCAAAAAGAGACATTGAGTAACCAGAGCAGATTTACAGGAGAGAAACCAAGAGAGGGAGGGAATTTGAAATTGGGTGATGGCTGATAGAATTGTAGATGTTTGGCAAGATAAGTATTTTCTCTATTGCTGTGTAATAAATTATCTTAAAATTTAGCAGCTTAAAACAACAAACATTTATTATCTCACAGCTTTGGAGGGTCAGGAATGTGGGAACATTCCTGGTCTCTCATGACATTGCAGTCAAGATGTCAGCCAGGGCTGCCTGCCTCCTGGCGGGTCCACTTCCACGCTCTCACCTGGTAGGACGCATCAGGTCCTTGCCACATGGGCCTCTCTGGAGGACGGTTCAGACAGCATCTGGCTTCCCTCTAGAGAGGTTTGAGAGAGAGGCCAGGCAAGAAGCCTTGGTGCCTTTTGTCACCTCATCTTTGAGCCACGCTTCGCTTCCTTGTCCTTCACTAGAAACAAGTCACTAAGTCCAGCCTACATTCAATCAGAGAGGAATTAAGTTGCACATCTTGAAGGGAGGGGCTCTCAAAGAATGTGAGGACCTATTTTTAAAACCACCACAACACATCTTAGAGAGGACATGACAGCTGTCTTCACATATTTTGCAAAGCATTGTCAGAAGCTATAGGCAGATAGGGTCAGCTCCACCAAAGGAAATAAAAGGACTAGTGCGAAGGTCGAACAGGCACCTGCGGAGGTGGTAAGCCTGTGTCACTGGATTAGGTGTTTGGTCGGATGACCACTTAGTGGGATGTTGTGGAGAGGTTTCTAGTACTGGATGGGGATTGGACTAGATCAGAGTTCTGCAAACTGCAACCCTTGGTAAATAAAGTTTTATTGGAATACAGCCATGCCCATTCATTTATGTATTATCTGTGGCTGCTTTTATGTTACAGTGGCAGAGTAGAGCCATGTGACAGAAACCGTATGGCCTGCAAAGTCTAAGATACTTACTGTCTGGCCCTTTATAGACAACGTTTGCCAACCCCTGCACTAGATGACCTTGAAGGTCCCTCCCCTCCCTGAGGGACATTATGATGTGGTATTTTTAAAAGATTATTGTCTTTTAGGGGCATATATGGAGGTACTTGTGAGTGGAAATATTGGGGGTTGGGGGCTGTAAACCAGTCAGACACATAATGAGGACCATGCTGCATTTTGGGCATCAGTTATAGAACGTTTTGTGGATGGATGATTGAGACCTCAATCCATTTCTTTGTTTTGACAGCTTCTGAGAGAGAAGGCTGTCAGTGTTGCTGCTGGACTGAGGCATGCGTTAGCTGCTACAGGTGATCATTTTACTTTCTCTTTTTCATTTCAGTTGCCAGTCAATACTAGTTTCAGGTGTACAGCATGGTGATTAGACGTTTGTATAACTTACGAAGTGATACCCCTGATATGTCTAATATCCACTTGACACTGTATGCGGTTATTACAGTGTTATGGATGATATCCCCTATGCTGTACTTTACATCCCTGTGACTATTTTGTATGATGGTTGCCAGATGGGAGGAGAGTTGGGGGTCTGGGTGAAAAAGCTGAAGAGATGAAGAAGTATGAATTGGCAGTTACAAAACAGTCATTTCACTTTTATTTTCTGAATAGGCACGTAATAAGGAGAAACAGAGCTTTAGAAGAAGTAATAAACTTTAAAGAGTAATTCAGAGTGCCCTGCTCTGCTGTGCTTCTGACTAAAAGGAGGGGACATAAGGCCAAAATCATGTGGGAAAGCCTTTATAGCAGGTAGGGAGGAAAGAAATGAAAATTTCCAGCTTTTTATTATATAGGTTCTCTTGATTTAATCAGCA
Organism: Lyroderma lyra; assembly: GCA_004026885.1. Lineage (NCBI taxonomy): Eukaryota > Metazoa > Chordata > Mammalia > Chiroptera > Megadermatidae > Lyroderma > Lyroderma lyra. Next base: position 291,451 of record PVJL010000605.1, on the reverse strand, counting down.
CCACATTTAATCCTCACAACCACATAGTGAGTTAAATTTTTATGTGTGAAGAAACTGAGGTCCAGAGGCTAAAACACTTGTCTAAAGTTGCACAGGGAGTAAGAGAATGGAAGACACAGCTTGGATCAGAGTCTAGGACAGTCTGGGTTCTGAGGCCCACTTTCCTTTTGTGACTGCATTGCTTTCCTAGTACATTTTAATGTTTATTAATTTATTTTTTGTTTGTTTGTTTTTTGCTTTTTTTTGGTATGTGGGTAGCTCCCTGACTGGGAATCGAACCCAGGCCGCAGCACTGACAGCGCCAGCGCTGAAGCCCTAAGCCGCTACACCATCAGGGAACTCCCTAATGTTTATTAATTTAAAAGGTTCAAGAGAGCTTGTTTCCTGGACTGTAAGAGGTTGATGGATGAGGGTGGTGAGTGGAGAGGAGCAGTAGCAGGTGCAAGAACAGTGGCCCTTTTTCTCTCTCCCTTGGTCATTTTCCTGCTCCCACTCGTGTAGGCTGAAGCGTTTAGTGAATCTTTTGAAGTTGAGGGAGGCCAAGAGGTGAGGAAGAGTCTGGTGCCTCCCTGTGCTGATGGTCACTTGGGATTTAGTGTTCATTATGTATTTTTTAAAAAATTTAACTTTTATTTTTGAGGTAATTGTAGATTCACATGCAGTTGTAAGAAATAAGGTAGGTCGCATGCAGTCTTTTCCCAGTTTCTCTCAGTAGCATCATCATGTGTAACTGTAGTGCAATAGCGCTGTCAGGATGTTTTGGTACAGTCAAGATACAGCACACTTGCATCACCTCAGGGAGCCTCTTGCTGCCCTTTTATAGCCACACCCACTCGCTAACTGCCCCACCCTCTTAGCTCCTGGCAGTCACTTTTCTGTTTGCCATCTCTATATGTTGTCATTTCAAGAATGTTGTATAACTGGTATTATACAGCATATAGCCCTTTGAGGTTGAATTTTTTTCTTCAATATGATTCCCTGGAGATTCATCCAAGTTTTGAGTGTCAATAAGATGGTCCTTTTTATTGCTGAGTGGTGTGGTATAAATGTACCACTGTATTAGCTCAGGTTGCCATAACAAAATACCACAGACTGGGTGGCTCAAGAATGCATTTTCTTACAGTTATGGGGGCTAGAAGTCCAAGATTAAGAAGCTGTGAAGGTTGGTTTTAGGTGAGGCCTCTTCTATATGGCTTCCTTCTTTTTTTTTTTTAAAGGGAACTCCCGATAATTGGTTTTATTTATTTATTTTTTTGCTTTTTTTTTTTTTTTGGTATGTGGGTAGCTCCCTAGCTGGGAATCGAACCCAGGCCGCAGCGATGACAGCGCCAACGCCGAAGCCTTAAGCCACTACACCATCAGGGAACTCCCATGGCTTCCTTCTTGCTGTGTCCTCACATGGCCTTTTCCTCCATTCCTCCATGCTATTGTGGACAGAGGGAGACCTCTGATGTCTCTCCTCTTCTTATGAGGATACCAGTTTTATCAGAGTAAGGCCTCACTCTCGTGACCGATTTAACCTTTATTACCTAGCTTATAAAGCTTATCTCTAAAAACAGTCATATTGTAGGTTAGGGCCTCAACATGAATTTTTAGGGGACATGATTCAGTCCACGACAACCACAGTTTGCTTAATCATTTACCCACAGAAGATCATCTGGTTGTTTCAAGTTTTTGGCTATTAAGAATAAAGCTATAAATGTTTTTGGACTAGTTTTTATTTGAACATAAGTTTTCATTTCTCTGGGATAAATGCCCAGGAGTGTGGTTGCTGAGTTGCATGGTAGTGATTACACTTTTATAGGCAGCAGCTTCTCTTGAAATTAGCAGGACTGGAGAATTGCCTTTTGTGGGTTTACTTCCCCGTTTTCTGCTAGCTTTCTGTAATCTTTAGTCTTATTTGTGCATTTCTGTCCTGTTGGAAAGCAACACAGCTTACATTATGTGTTTGATTTAAGTTAATTGTCAGTCCTCCCTCATTCATTTTGTAAATATTTCCGCATGCATTTCTAAAAGCTGAGGACTGTTTCTGAAAACATTACCAAAATAATCATCATATCTACAAAAATTTTCAATAATTCTGTAATTTTCATCAAATATCTAGGTAGTTTTTAAATTTCTCTCATTGTTAACAAAAATATTTTGGATCAGGATCTGAATTCCGTCTGTATGTTGCAATTGGTTGATATTTATCTCAAGTCTCTCTTTAAAAATATTTACTCCTTAAAAATTTTTTATGGTGATAAAATACACAACAAAATTTACCATCTTAGATATTATTCACATTATTGTGCAACTATTACACTATTTATCTCCAGACATTTTTAATCTTGCAAAACTGAAACTCTGTATCCACTAAGCAGTAACTCCCCATTTCCCTCTCCTCCAGGCCCTGGCAACTGCCTTTCTACTTTCTGTCTCTATGATTTTGACCACTCATACAGGTACCTCATATAAATGGAATTGTACATTATTTGTCTTTTTGTGATTTATTTCACCAAGCATAATACCCTCAAGATCTATCTGTGATATAGCATATGCCAGAATTTTCTTCTTAAGGCTGAATAATTGCATTACCTGTATACGAAGGCTGTCTGGAAAAAATCCAGTCATAAATGCCTCTATTTTTCATATTACATGGCTGGATACTTTTGGACAGCCCGTGTATGCCATATTTTGTTTATCCATTCATCTGTTGGTAGACACTTGGGTTGTTTTCACATTTTAGCTATTGTGAATAATGCTGCTATGAATATGGGTGTACAAATATTACTTCGAGATCCAGCTTTCAACTTTTTAGGATATAAATCCAGAAGTAGAATTGCTGGATTATATAGTAATTCTATTTTTAAATTTTTGAGAAATTGCGGTACTGTTTTTTGTACTGGCTGCCCCATTTTACATTCCCACCAGTGGTGCACAAGGGTTTCCAAGTTTCTCCAATCCTTGTCGACACTTGTTATTTTCTGTTTTTGTTTTTTTAAAATAGTATACATCCTAATGGCTGTGAAGTAGGTATATCAGTGTGGTTTTGATTTGCATTTCCCTAATAATTAGTCATGTTGAATATCATTTCATGTGCTTATTGGACATTTATGTATTTTCTTTGGAGAAATGTCTGTTCCAGCCCTTTGGCCATTTTTAAATCAGGTTGTTTGGTTTTGTGTTGAGTTTTAGGAGTTCTCTATATATTCCGAATATTAATCTTTTAACAGATGTCTAAAGTCGCTTTCAGTCTATAAATTCCCTTTTTTCTCTTTTTGCCCCTTGCAGTTTATGTGTTGAGGACATTTTAAGTTTTGTTTTATTTTAACAACTTGTTTTGCTCACATTGTGCTGACTTGTCATCACTTGTATTTCACAAAGCAGGCTTGTCAGTTTATAACCTAAGGGAACAATGGTTATAGGATATTTCCAAAGGAACAGAGCCTTCATGTTGCTGTTGGGTGTGGATCCTAGTTACACACATTTGATTGCAGGCCAAATATATAAAATATCTATGCATTTGTATGAGATGCAGAACATGGGTACATGAATTTGATTCAGTGAACACGGAATAAAAGGCCATTCCACTGAAATAGTGGCTATTAAGAAGCTATCTTGCAGTCATAAATTTATCCAGTAGTTGGGAATCTTTGAATTCATCTTGGTGTAGTACATGCTTGTTCAATCTCTGGCTCTTGGACTGTATATGGCCCCTGGGCTGCATGCTGCCCAGGATGGCTTTGAATGCAGCCCAAAACAAATTTTTAAAAACAAATTATGCACAGACCTTTTATATTTTAGCTCATCACCTAACATTGGTTAGTGTATTTTATGTGTGGCCCAGGACAATTCTTCCACTGTGGCCCAGGGAAGTGCAAAAGGGTACCACATTAGGTATTAGGATACCTGATTTCTAGTATTTTCTCTGCTATTAGCTCCCTGTATAATCTTGGACAAATCAGATCCCCTCTTTCGGGCCTCAGTTTTCTCATCTAGTAGATGTGAGGAATGGACTTGATAATCATCAGGGTTCTGTCTCGCTTGGTCTAGAGTCTGAGTTGTCCTTTCAGGTTAATCATGAACAAGGCGTCACCAGTAATTTGACCCTGGAGGAGTGTTCTGGAATTTTTTGGACAGAGTTTCATGATATTGGACTTTTCTCTTATGGTCTTAGATTGCTCTGAAGATTTGACTTGTGATTGGCTTGGTGGTAATCTCTGTGACCAGTCATAGGACCCTCAAAGCAGTAAGCTTCTGCATAATACACGTGTTAACTAAGAATGAATTGAGAGTCTCTCATAGCAATGAGGTTCAAAGAGCAATCTGATCTCATGCAAATAATCATTTTCTCTTTTTCTGCTCCACTGGGAAGTAAGTGGCATTGTGTTCCAGTGGGGAACTGGTTTGGCATCATCCGGACGGCGGTTGTGCTCTGGGCAGACTCTCCCACTGTTTTTGACAGCCAAGGAACCTAGCAGAGTGACAGGTAAGGATATTATTTCTTCTGAGTCCTATATTGATTCTTCGTCAAGAAGTAGAGACACAGGCATGCAGAAAGTTGGTAAATGGGGTTTTGCTTCTGCTGTTTCTTGGTCTCCCTGTCTTAACTCTCCCTGTTGGTTAATCTTGTTGGAATTTTTGTGGACCCAGTAAAGCACCCCTCTTTGCTGCCAGAGTTTAGAACCCTTTGAAAGGTAGATGCAAGTCAAGTATGTGGAGGTTAAAATGGTAGCTGTAGAACTGTTAAAGGCTAGGTTGGAAGACATGACTTAGGTGTTTGGAAATAACGCATATCAATAGTGTACCTCTAAATTCTGAATCCCAAAGTGGATCTCCCCACCAGTCCTTGGAGCACTTCACTGAGTCGCCTGGCTAAGCTGACCGCACAGCTGAGGAGGTGCCCTCTGCAGGCAGGCACCTCTCAACAGGAGAACCTGGAAAGACTGTGCTTCACGTGCCCAGTTCCTTCTCCAAAGGAGAGCACAAGTGAATGAGGATGTAGAGACAGGGACCCCGGTGTTCTCGTCGGGGAATCCCTCCACATGGGCACAGGAGGAGTAGTTAGTAAGTGTTCTGCCCACAGGTCTGTTTGTCAGTTAATCTGTAGAACTTTCTCTCTCTCTCATGCCGGGACTCATTTTCATACTCTCATTTTCTCTCCCTCTCTCCCTCTGTTCTGTACTCACTTTATGGTCTCTCTGTGTATAGCACCTTGTCTCCATCTTCTCTTTAACCTTTCTTTTTTTTTTTTTTTTTTTTTTTGGTATGTGGGTAGCTCCCTGACTGGGAATCGAACCCAGGCCGCAGCGCTGACAGCGCCACTACACCATCAGGGAACTCCCTCTTTAACCTTTCTTCCTCTCTTGGCTCTCTTACTTTGTGACCCAGTTTACTGAGTGTTGGCTGTAGGAAAAGCCCTTATAGGAAACTTCTAACTGTTCTCTTCTAACCCTAACAAAGGAGGGGTTTTTGAAGGTGATAGCAAGGAGTAGAAGAAAAGGGAAGGATATGCACAAGATATTGTAACCATTCTGATTTTCCTAAGCCCTGGAGGTGCTCCCCTTCAGCTGTGGTGAGGTTAGCCACCTGAAGCCTATGGGTTGAGTTGGGGAGAAGGGGGCACTGGATGCTGGACAGCGGTCCACTCACATGATGTTGAAAACATTCATAATATGAACTCTTACTTTCTAAACATTTTTTTCCTGCCTCACCAAGGTATTCATTGCTCCCTGGGTGTATCCTGTTTCCTTGTTCCTCTGTGCCTATGGGCAAACTGTTACCTATGCCTTTTCCTTCCTATACTCCCTTAGGAAAATCCTGATAATTTTTCAGGGCCCAGCTCAGGTATAGCTTTCTCAGTAGACTCTTCCCTCTTTTGGCCTCCATTGCATTTTCTCACACACGTGGATGATAAAGAGTATTATATTATCATGAGTTGATTATATGATTTCCCACACTCCAAAGATTATGAGCTTTTTAAGGGCAGGAATTGTGTCTACTTTCTATTTTAACATAAAACCTGTAACTGGAAAGAATTAGAAAAGTTTGTAAAATTAATTGTCCAACCTCATGTACCGATATCTATTTATCTCTACTAGAAACCATGAGTCTATACTGATTTCTCCATTTACAATCCAATATCACATGGTCAATTCTAGCCTTCCACCTTCATATCTGTGCCTTTCCTCCCCTCTCTGATACTCAGTGTATTTATTTGTTCAATCCTCTGGTATGTAACCAGTCTCCCTACCATGTTAGCCATCTAACTGGCTAGTGCTGCCAACTGAGACCTGCTTTCACTGGCGGGGAGTTTCCTCCAGGCCTCCTGGTATTCCCTGAGTCCCTTCTTTGCCCAGTTTGTTCTGTTGTAATTTCAAAAAACATTTTTTTTTGTAGGCCTAGAGAATTCTAAAGCAATATGTGTTATTGCTGGCTCAGATCACTCAGCTTCATTGACAGGTAGGTACTAGCTCTTTCAGTTTAACATGCCATTCAGAATTCTTTTTCTACCTCAAGTGGTGCTATTGTGTACAGAGGGAGGAGCATAGATTTTGGAGTCAGAATTTTGATGCTACCACTGGTATAATCTTAGGCAAGTCACTTTACTCTCCCGACACCATTTTTTTGTCTATAAAATACTTGGTGGGTAGTTCTGAGAACTAAATATGATAATACTTGTAACATTCACATGGGTTTTCTTCCTTTCCTCTAAGTTTTTTTTTTTTTTTTTAATTTATTTTTATTGTTAGACTTATTGGGGTGACATCTGTTAGCAAGGATTACATAGGTTTCAGGCATACAATTCTACAGTGCATTGTCAACTTGTTGTATAATTAAGTTTGTTTTTTTAACTGTACAGTAAGGATAAGAATATCTTCCTTTCAAGGTAATTGTGATTGTCAAATATATAACCAACAGTAAATTTGTGTGTGACATATCGTTATCTTATCCACCTATTTCGGTGTCTGATATAACTGTCGAGGCTCTCTAGCTATCTATTCTGTTGCGCTGTTTAATTTCAAACTAATTTATTTTATCCACTTATGTCTTTCTAATTCATTTATTTCAATTTCCTCTTTGCTTTTTCTATATTTATCTACTCTAGTTTATTTATTTACCGTATTTTGCTGTGTATAATACACACCCTTTTGTCCAAATTTGTGAGGGAAAAATAAGGATGCACATTATACATGGATAGTACTAATTCCATTGTCTATGTAAATGTCTTTAATGATTTTATTATACTTATGAGTTAAAAGTGTAACTCTAGAAATCAGTAACGATATTAGTATGCAAAATAATATCCTGGAATATGATAATCGGTTTTTTCTCATATAAAACATTTTTATACATAAAATTTCTTGTACCTTGTATCTGTCTGTTCTTAAGTTTTGTAATTATTTGTTACATACAATTTCTTGTATCATAATGTTAAAAAATAAATGCTAAAATTCCTTTATAATACAAAAAACAAGTACCTAAATATAAAATAAAAATTTGGTTTAAAAAATTAAAATGAAAGATATTTTTCTCTGAAATTTTGGGCCAAAAACGTGAGTGCGCATTATACATGGGAGCACATTTTATACTTGGTAACTATAGGATCCAGCACAAATAACACCACTTTTTTATGAACCGATAATGTATCCCAAATCTCTTATTACAAAATCACAAGCATGTAATTATTGCAACATAATAATATCACACTCAAGCACAGTTTAGGAGACATTTTAGGTGAAATGTTCAAATTGCTGTATATCTCGTGAGAGACATCACGTACAGGTTACTTATGCTGGACCCTGTATATATCTCTGTTTTTATCTTTCATCTTTGTATCTCTCCATCCAATCTGTGTATCCATATATTTCTAAGTTTAGTTATGTATTTGTTTTTTCTAATTGATTTTGTATTTTTATATAATATATTTCTGTAATTTATATTTCTGTTCCATTTCTTTGATCTTTTCTTCTATGTAATCCTGTTTTCTCTCTCACTGTATTTGTTTGGCTATGCATCCATCCCTGCATTTGACAGACATAGCCAATACAGTATAAACTTTCAAGTGATAATGCAGCATTTTCTTGAAAGTGAAGGCAGTCTTTTCCAAAGGTTATCTCTTTCAAAGCCGAGATTACCCTGCCCCCTTGCTGGTAGATGGGAGACTGTAGCTGGGAGAGATTTATTTTGATAAGACCTCTCACACAGAGTTGAATGCATTACATTTTTAAGCAAAGGAAAATGACTTTGATGCATTGTGTTTTGAGTGTTTTATGTGGAAATTAAGGTGTATACACAGCAAATGCAAATTAATGGTGGCTGCATTCTTCCACATCAAATTCTCAGTGCATTCCAACTGGGAAGCTGTTATTATTTCCAGAGCACAGAGAAATAATGTGATTTTAAATACATTACAAATTCTGAACTACAGATAATTTGTTATTTAACGATTTTTAAAACAACCAAAAAAAGAAATACACCCTTTTAGCCTTTGTCTCATATTAGGTAGATTTATATTTATGTTGAAAGAGTTGAGTTGAAATGAATGTGAGTTATAGAGGAAGGACTGGAGGCCCCAGGGCAAGAAGTGACTTGTTGATGCCCCATGTCAGTGGGAGTTGGGGATGGCATTCTCTTCTGAGAATAGGAGTAGGCTGAGATTTTCTGCTCTGTTTTAATTAATTGGCTGGCTTTATGTAAACCTAGAGAGTCTCTCCTAATTGCTTTCTAACATCAATTTCTTCAAAAATCTTGTAATTAGTAAAGTTACTTATTTCATATGTGGAACACTTTTATTATGGTGTTGTTAAACATGTTGAATTTTTATTTTATTGAGATATATAATTCATTTATAAAATTGACCCTTTTAAAGTGTACACCCTAGTGATTTTTTAGTATATTCACCAAGTGAATTGTTTTTTGGATATTTTGAATGTCAGTTAAAAATGATTCAGATTAATACCCTTCTTTCTGATCTAGTTCAAGCTGTTAATACATTGGGTCTTGTTGATTGCTCTTCCAGTCTTTCTCTGGCGTTGTAGATTATGTAACTATTTGGTATTGCAGCAGAATTTAATTTTGCATCAGAATAATGATCGGTATGTGAAAGACAGTTTGTCTCTGGAAAAAGATGGTTTAGACTTACTAAGCTAAATGATGGCTTATTACAGACACAGGCTCATGGTCAGTGGCTCCTTGGTAGCTAACCAGGCCATTGAATGGGTTGAGACTTTGCTGAGGTACTCCTCTGCCTTCTTGTAAAGGATCCTCATACTTTGCACACCCTGGTGAAGTTCAGGGAGGTTGCCTTCTCTCTGGGCCTGAAATACTTCATAGAATTGCAGAATGCCAGTGCTGTAAGGTCACGTGGGTGACAGAAAGGCTCACCAATTTACATTCCCTCATTTTAGATTCAGTGAAACAGAGGCACAGGATGTGAGGTGATGTGCCTAATGTCAGAGTGATCAAGCAGCAGATCTGGGACTTGAACCCTGAATCTTGGTTTGCTGCCCTTTAATGATACTGTTTGGCTTTGATCAGTTTTTGAGAACATAGCAGATGGCCCTACAGCAAGTAGTACTATAAAGCTTTGATGAGAGGTCACAATATGCACTGGAAGCAAAAGACCTGGCCTCTAGTCCTGCTTGATTTCCTTATAAGCCATGTGATCTTGAAAGTCATTTAACATCTCTGAGCCTTTATTAGTTTATCTTCTAGAAGTATGCTGTCTCTTAGAAATATACTGTGAGCCACATTTCAAAACGTAAAAAGAAACAGGTGAAATAATTTTAATAATGTATTTTACTTAGCCTTACGTATCCAAAATATTATTCCAGTATGTAATCAATATGAAAATTATTAATGAGCTACATTCTATTTTTTTTTTTACACTAAGTCTTTGCAATCCATTGTGCTTTTTTGTCTTATAAGACATCTGAATTTGGACTAGCCACATTTCTAGTGTTCAGTAGCCACATGTGTTTACTGTTCAGTAGCCACATGTGTTTACTGTGTGCTGTATAATACAGTACGACACCTTATAATATTAGGGTTGGGAAAGCCCTTAGAAATCACTCAAGGATGGGAGTTCCCTGGTAGTGTAGTGGCTTAAGGCCTTGGCGCTGGCGCTGTCAACGCCACGACCTGAGTTCGATTCCCAGCCAAGGAACTACCCACATACAAAAAAAAAAAAAAAAAGAAATCACCCAAGGAGTCACAAACTGTAGCTCATAGGCCCCATTTTGTTTGGCTTCTGTTAAAAAGATTTTTGAACCCGAACGCCTTTTACACAAGCACTTGCCCTCTGGTTTGCCATAGTTGCTCACCAGTCTTTCTTGTTACCAGTATCATTAGTTATATTGTCTGCCCTTCTAGACCAACCTCCAATTTTTAGCTTATGAAACTAAAGCTTAGAGAGAGGAAGTGATTTGTTCAAGGTCAGTGGCTATTTAGCAGGTTTAGGAATAAAAGCCAGAGTCACTTGACTCTGAATTTACTTTTTTCAGTTAAATCACAGTGTCAGTCACACTCTTGTGAATTATTGTGAGGTTCAAGTGAGCTAAAGTGCTACACAGACAGATGTGATATCTGTTGGACAGGGCATATGTAGTGTAATAATCTTATGTTTAAAAAGTTTAAGCTTAACAAATATATCTTTTAACATGTTATTTTTAAAAGTTATATATTTTTTCCTAACAAAAGGTAATATAAGCATATATTTAGAAAATATAGAAAATGAAGAAACATGTCTTGCACATAGTAGATGTTGAATAAATATTTGTTGAATGAATTAATGAAAAAACAATTTAATACATTCCTGTTTTTTGATAAACTACTGAGAACATTGGCCTTGTTTCCCACTTATAAAATTAAAACGAATCTTATATGTTATATGATATATGAATTTTGTATCTTTGCTCTATTCAACATTGTAGCATAAGAATAATCTAACTTCTTTTAACCACTCCTTTTTTCAGGCTTGTGTTATTTCCCATCATTTTGGAGTAATAATGTTCCTTCACTTCTTTTATTCCCTTCTGTGTGTTTAAGATTCAGGAAAGTTGTATGTTTGGGGAAGCAACAAGCATGGGCAACTGGCTTCCCAGGCTGCTTTCCTTCCTGTGCCCCAGAAACTAGAAGCACATTGTTTTCAGAATGAAAAGGTCACTGCTGTCTGGAGTGGGTGGACACACCTGGTTGCTCAGACAGGTAAGAGAGCGGCTGGGGGACAGTTGTCAACAGTTATGAATGCTCAGGATTAAGTAGGTTGGTTTTTATTGATGACAAGCATCTAAGACTGGGAAGGGGAGGACCTGGGATCTGGTCTGCATTCAGCCAGCTATGTGGCTTTCCTCTCTGGATCACAGGTTTGCACCCCAAAAAGCAATGCTGGTGTAGGTTATTGGCCCTTCCTGTCCATGTGGTTTTGAGAAGGAGCCCATTGCAGCAAGCATCGCCCAGAAATTTGTCCAGGTTTTTGGGGAATGTCTGCTTTGTCATAGCCAAAAAGATGACTCTTTGCATTTATTTCCACCTGAATCTAAATTAAAAGCAGCAGAAACTGTTAAGTTAAAGATAAATATGTATTTCAAGATTGAGGCAGGAGATTATTTTGAATCATAATTGGCATGGTATTTTGATTTAAATTTTTATTAATCTTAACAAAATATGTACATTATGTACAGATATCCCATATATTCCCTGATATGTTACCTTATGCCATGCCGTCCAGCTTTTGGCATTTTTATCTTTCTTTCAATCTTCATTTATTTCTCATCTTTCCCTTAGAGCACTTCTTTCCTGGTCTTCCTTTTCCTGACTTTGTTCTGGGGTTTGTGTTTTTCTGACTTCTCATTTTCCCTGCCTCCCTAGAGCTCCTGCTGATTTACACAGTGTTTCCCAGACAAGCAATTTGTAATTCTTAAGATCTGTTATCATGTTCAAGGCCTTCTGAACTTCAGGGGTTCTCAGGAGTATTCTTGCCTGCTTGTTAGTTAGCTATGCATGGATCTCTAGACCCCCCAAATACCTGGTGACTGTTATTCCAGTACTTTCTGGCTTTTGTATAATAGGTTTTCAGGTCAGCTTTAGTTATCCTTGGTAAGTCACACATATTACACATTTGAACACACAGACATAGACTTACGAGTATTCATATCTATGATGCTTTTAATTGGTCTTTAAAATTTTTTTTGACCATCTTTGTGGAACAGAGGCCTATATAACAAAGGTGTATAATAAACTTTCTGTACTTACTACTTCAGAGGATGCTCTAAGGAAAGTTTATCATTCATCTGGAGGAAAGTCATGACTGCTTAAAGATTGATTCCATCTACAGAAATTTTTCATAAAGAGACTGAGCATAGTAGCTGTTATTTGCATAATTGTTAATATCTGTCTTTTCCTCCACCGGGTGAGCTCTGTGAGAGAAGACACTGTATTGGTCTTCTTCACTCCTTATCTCCAATGCCTAGCAGAAAATGTATTCATTTCTTAGACTGTTTTTAGTTAAAAGAGACTAAATAGATTCAGTGTGTATGAGGCAGGGTAGACAGCTATAATTTCTGACCTCCTCCCTTGAACTCATTAGTTCATGAATAGAAGGCTCAGTTTGTCTCTTTGGATTCAGGAGTCCAACCACATCAGTTATTATTACTTGGGAACCTATTGAGCAAGGTGCTAATAAACCTCAGAGAAACAGAGGAGAGAAGACATGGGCCTCGCCCTCCCACTAGAACGTGTAGACAGGCTTAAGTTTGAAGAATATAGAGATGAAGACTTTACCATCCATCCGTCCATCTTCCCATCATGCAAATGGTGAGGATCTGTTTATGGATGAAGCCTTGTGCTGCATAGAAATCCCGCCTCCAAGGAGCCCACTGTTCACTATGGGAGATAGACCTGTTATCAAATGTCAGTATGTTACATATGAGATATACAATAATAGAGCCAAGTACAGTGTGCAGAAATAGCATAGAAACTAGCAGTATTGTGAGTAATTGCGTGTTAACAGGTACGTGTTTTGTGGTTAGTTAGTCTTGAAGAATTGCAGTGCAGTGAAATACATTTACTACTAAATGGTAGTGAGTTTGGTCAAGTCTGTCAGTAAACCCTTTAATTAGTTAGGTAACTGACCGATGAAAGACAAAGATGTGCCCTCTTTGATTCTAGCTTTGAGCGTTGTAACTGATGTTGATTTACATGTCTGGGCCAACAACCCAGCCCTGGGGGTGGAAAGTTGGAACCCACGTATGTAACACTGTCTGAGTCACCCCAGCAGCTCTGGAGCCCAGCTTCAGGTCTCCACCTCCACTTGAGAGTGTGATTTTTTTTTGGCAGTGTTTCAGCTGTTTAATTAACTTATTAATTCACATCTCTTGTTTATGGACTTCGTCACATTCCGCTTTCTCCTAAGTCCAGAAGGGTTAAAAGCTGAGATGTTTGAGTGTCCTGGTGGTTGTACTGAATTTTGGGTAAATGGGAGTCTTCTGCTACTTGATTCACCAATTTCGCGCTCCCTGTAATAGCAGTGGAAGCCTTTGCCTCGGCCCAGTGTCATTTGAGAAGAAACACGCAGGGCTTCCATTTCATCAGACTCAGCTGCTGATGGTAATGGGAACAAGATTAGCTCAAGGGGTCATTAGTGGAACAAGGAGTTATTTGGCTCTTGTTTTCATGAACTCCTGGGTGAAGTGTTGCCGGGACCCACCTTCAGGCCACATTGGCACAGGGGCTGTTCTCAGTCTCATCCAGGAAGGCATTGGTTGTGTGGTATTGATTAAAAAAAGAGTTTCTGCCTCATGACCATCTGTCTGTCCAGTAAGATGGGATGGGTTAAGATGAGAGAAAAAGGAGTGGACTTTGCTTTTCCCCTTTTCCATAGGCCTTTTCCATAGGCCTTTTCCATAGGCCTTAGACCAGTGATTTTCAACCACAGGTGATTTTTGTTCCCCAGGGGACATTTGTAATGTTTGGGGATATATTTGGTTGTCACAGTCGGATGGGGGTGCTATTGGCATCTAGTTAGGCTGACCAGACATACTGTTTTAAACAGGACCGAAAACAAAAGTACTGTCCTGTTTCAAATGGAACGTATGGTCAACCTAGTGACACCTTGAATTTAGCCCGGTGAGACTAGGCTGGCCATATGTACCATTGTTTTCTGTCCCATTTCAAATGGTTAGCCTACATCTAGTTAGTAGAGGACAAGGATGCTGATGAACATCCTGCAATGCAAGGGTAGCCTCCTACCACAAAGAAATACCCAGCCCCAAATGTTAGTCATGCCCAGATTGAGAAATGCTACCAGTGGTAGGTGCTTAGTGGGCAGTTCACATGGTGTCAGGGTAACTATAGGAATCGGGGACACAGTCTCTGCTTCCCCTCTTCAGGAGTCTGGTGTCTCCCTGCAGTGTTTGCAGTGTTTGAGATGGAAAAATACTTTTTTCTGTTAGTCAGAGGCACTTGGAAAGAGTCCAAGAGAACCTGTTCTAATCTGGGTAACTTGTCAAGGGTACCTGTGTCTCAGGCTGGTGGAACTGCATTCTAGAAACCTTTCCCAAGCTGCTGAGTGTCCCTGATCATTGTTCTCAGGAACTTCATGGGACTCCTGAATGACTTTTTCCAGGCTCAGTGACCTTGTAACTGTCTCATTTGAGATTCAGGTGCTTCTAGTGAGAGCTGGATGGAAAGTCTGGGTGCCTTCCTAGTTTGGTGGCTTTGGTTAAGTCATTTCACCTGTCTAGTCCTCAATTTCCTCATCGCTGTTGTAGGATATTTGAATGTGCCTGCCTTCTACATAGGGCTACGGTGAGGTCCAAATGATTGAATCTGTGTGAAAGATCCCAACTAATTATAAAATGCTGTACATACATTAAGTGAGGGGCGCCTGAGGGGTGCCTGGGATATGTGAGTATATTAAGGAGTTAGCAGTTGCTTTTAGAGAGACTTCTGTTTCAGCAGAGTCTGCAGAGCTTAAGACATACCAGCTTCTCCCTGAGGGCTCATGAGCTGGCCAGGGTTGTAATGCTCCATACTCAACTCTGATAGGCACAGTTTCCTAAAGTCTTTCAATCACATGCAGCTGGAAAGGGCTCTTTTCTATTATTCATAGTTTGGAAGATCTTTGTGGCCTTATAGGTAATTTTCCTTGTTAAAATCTCTGGTCACATTATTGTTCCTTTATGGTACCCATCCCAATTTGTCACTGTATATATCTGTTTGTATTCTTAATTTGTTTACTGTCTAGACTGTAATTCCATGAGAACAGTGTATTTTGTTTATGGCTGTATCCCCAGCACCTAGCACAGGCCTGGCACACAGTAGATGATTAGTAACAATTGTTGAGTAAGTAACTAAATGGCAACATGGAGAGAAACGTGGGCTTTGCAGTCAGACAGTGCTGTCAGCTTCGTGATTGTGTGGTGTGGGCAGCTCCACTCTCTCCATCTCTGTTGCTACTGTTGTTCAGTCCACAGTCACCTCTTGCCTGGATCCTGCAGTGGCCTCTGGCTGGTGTCTTCATCTTCCTAAACTCACTTCCTCTCCCTGTCAGTCCGTTCTCCACACCTCAGTTCAAGGTCTTTTCAAACCCGTGTGTCACATTCCAATGGCTTCTCATTGCTCTTAGGATAAAAACCACAATCCTCTGTGGCCCCTGTGTGGTCTGCCCTCTGCTACCTTTCCAGCCCCATTTCTTACTATGGATTCCTTGATCTCTAGCTCATCTCCTCTCTGGCCTTTCCTTGGTACCTTGAATACATTATGTATTTATTTCCCATACACAGGTGCCCTTGTACCTGATGTTTCTTCTGTTTGGCACACTTAGCCCTGCACTCCTTCATTTTGACTCAGTTATATCTTTTTTTTTTTACTGTGACTTTGACTTAATCATTGCCTTCTTCAGGAGGCCTTTCCTTGACACATTTCCCTTTTATGTGTTCTCAGAGCACTACAACCTCTCCTTTGTGCTATTTTTTTTTAATAGGATTCTTAATTGCCCATCCCACTAGACTGTAAGCTCCATGAGGGCAGGGGCCATGTTCGTTTTGCTCAGCATTGTATCCTCAGTGCTTAGCAAAATACTTGGCACATATGAGGTAGGTATTTAGTACATGTTGGACAAATGAATAAACCTAACTTCTCTGAGCTTAGTTTTCGTTAGAAAAATGGGAAGATATTGCTCACCGTGTGAGGGTTGAATGAGATGATGTATTAAAGCTTCCAGCATCCAGCACCAGATTGGGCTCATGTGTCACTTCAGGGCACATGAGCTTCCTCTACCCTTTGAAGCTCTGTCCCTCTCTGGGGTCAGATGCCCCATATCTTCTCTTTCCGGCAGAGGTCTCTGTGGGGTGGATGTGAATGTCTCTGGATAGGTGGCAGATTAATTCAGGACACTATTAGAGAGGGCAGAGAGATCATTGCTTCCAAATGCTAAGTGCTGGTTGCTGGTGATTTATTAGAATTTCAAGGGGGGGCCAAACCTTAATGTGGGGTTGGTCACATGTCTAGAGTCTGGTTGCTTTCGGGATGCTGGATGCTTTCCCTAAGCCATGCAGTATCCCAAAGTAGCCTTGTGGTCTCACAAAGGCTATGGAGTGAAAAAGTACAAATATAGAGTGTTTGATATTCTTCACTTTCTTCAGTGTCACCTGAGAAAGTCCTAGAGACTTAGGAGTTTTAGAGAATCAGAGATGGAAGTACAAACTTTGCAAATTAAAAGATAGAAACAGAGAGGAGAGAAAGTGGCTTTCTAGCAGTATTTAAGTAGAAATCTGATTCTACTTTTCCATAAACTCCGCCCCCCCCCCCCCCCCCATTGCTGTCCTTCTGGTTCTTGGTTATATCCTTTAGTTGAGATATTTTTTCTTCTTTTTCTCTAAAGTGGGGAATTGCATGGCATATGTGGAAAGGACCACTTTCCTTTCTTCAAGTGTCACAGACCAAGAAATATTTTGTTGCATTTGAAGTCTAAGCATTAGTGAAATCCAAGCCCAGCCATTGATTCACACTAAACTGAATTTATAAATACACCTAATGCTGATTTTTCTGTTTTGGGGCCAACATCCTTTTCTAGAATAGGGTGACAGAGTATCTTCTTTGGGACCATATATCATGAAACCTCAACTGAGCTCAGGGAGATTCTGACCTCATGGGCTCTATTTAAAGCAGGTGCTTTGGAATTCGTGATGTTTGGACTTTAGAACTTTGAAAACCCAATGGTTGAATGTCAACTGGGCCCAGAGGACTATTTTGAAATGGATAGTTTTGCTTATTAAAGTCATTAGTTTTTATCCTAGAATGTCAGGAATGGATGAGAATGTGGAGCTCGCCTGGCCTGACTCCCTCAGTGTAGAGAAGGGCAAGTGGAGGAGTGAAGGGGTGGGAAGCCCTGGGAGTGAGTGAGGAATTAGGACAGAAGAACTGAGGCCTCGTGGTGGGTCCAGGGCTCTCCACCGTGCCACATTCTCTGCAGAGAGGAGGAGGAAGTGTGGATGACTTAACCAATCAAACCCAGGGACCTGAACCAGGAATAAATACTTCCTTCTCTGCGTGCAGTTCTGCTTCGGGAAAACGCTGATTCTTAACCTGAAATGTGTAGCCATAGATTCCTTTAGTAGATTTGTGCATGGAACAGAAACTAGGAGATGGTCTCTTAGGAGTGAGGGTCAGGAGGCCATTTCATGATTCACAGAAGCAATTGTATTTCCTCCATTTGTGATGGCATAACAGCCACCATAGCTCTCATGGACCACTTTTATCACCATAATGTGCGTTCACATCCATTCTCTCATATTAAGTTATCTTGATTCACAGACAACTAACTCCCTAATTGGTTACCTGCATTGCCCTGGTTCTTTCACATAGATGGGCAGAGCTAAAACTTGAACCTGATCTTTTGTCCCGAAGTCCTGCTGCTCTAATTCCAAGTTGTGTGTGTATCTCAGAATTCTTTTATTCATTAACTAGATTTCTTTTCCTCTTCAAAGAAGCATCTTTCTCCAACTTTCGTCAGTGACTCTCCCAAGCAGTAAGGGAGGAAATTCTTAGTTATTCTTGACCTTTCAGCAGGTATTTGTAGAATGCTTACCTATGTGTATGTAGCACTGTGCTACAGAATACAAGGGAATATAAAGTCCAGAACTGCCTTCAGGAAGCTTATAGTTGGATAAAAAAATGAAATATTTAGTAGAACAATAAAAAAGAAGGTGACAAAGAGCCAGAGAAGTGGCCCAGACACCAAACGCTCTGGGGTTTCAGGAGAAGGAGAGGACAGTGTGAGCGAGGGTGGTCAGAGAGGGTATGAAATCCTTCAGGAAGGTTACATTGTAATAATGAGTGGAGAGTTTGGGACTTGGTTCTGTTGCTTGTCTTTGTCCTTTGGCAAGACTCGAAACTCTCTGGACTTCTGCTTCCCATCTGGGCAATAGGAAGTTGTGGACATGATGCTTGCTCTCTAAAGGCCATTCCAGCTCTGAAATTTTTTCCTATAAAAATTTCATACTGGCCTAAGGAAGTAATTATGGATGTTAGAAAATTAATAATATTGCCATTCATTGCTGCCTAATTTATAATGACAAAAACAAATGCATGGAAACATCAGATTGTAGGTGATTGCTTAAATAAATTATGGTACAACTATACTCATATGTTGGAATATATTACCATTAACTGGAATGTTTAGGATGTTTAATGTATAGTAAGTGAATGGAGTAGATTACAGTAAGTTACTACACTATAACTTCTCATTTTTTTAAAGGATGTTTGCATAGAAAAGTCTAGAAGTAAATGTACCAGAATATTATCTCTGGTTAGATTATGAGTGAATTTTATTTTCTTTTGTATTTTCTATGCTGAATATGTAATTTTCAGTCTGATATTTCCCCCATAAATGTTAAAGTTAATGAACACAATTTCTTGCCCTTCAGTGCAGAGAACTGGCCCCTTTGCCACCCAGTCCTGTGTGTCAGTCCTTGACAAATCACCTCCCGCGCCTTAGTTGAGAGGCCACGTGGAAAAGAGTCAAGAGACTGTAGAAGGAGGCAGGAAAGCAGGGATCTATTTTTGTCTCAGTTGTGAGTCAGCTTTGTGACCTCAGGCAAGTCCCTTTTGAACATCCCTGAGCCTTGGTTTCCTCATCTGAAGAGTTAGAGGTCACAGAAGGTCCTTTAAGCTACAATATGTACGTGTTCCTAAAGATGGGAGAATTTCTCCACTGGTGTGGAACCTGTTTAGAGACCTCATTGGTTCCTCGAGCCTGGTGCCCTTGCTTTTTCTTCTGCTCTTTTGCCTCTGGGCTTGGCTGGCTGGCTACAAGCCCATTTCTCCTGGTCAGAGTTCCGGATGGGATTAAAAGTTTAGTAATGGGGCTCGGAGCTGAGAGTGTAGTGACAGCTCTAAACCACTAGAGGGAAGCATTGTTCGCCTACTTTCTCCTTCTATCTGCTCTGCAGGTGAAGAGTAGCCTTGATTTGTCTTGATTTGGTTTCAAATTCTAGAATTTTAGAATTAAAAGGTCTTTGAAGATCATCCAGTAGAACCCCATTATGTTGCACATGTGAGATAATAGAGGTCAGAAAAGGCAAGTGACCTACTTAAAGTCACAGTATGTTTTTTAAAGGCCTGCACTATAGGGTTTAGAGGAAGGCTGCAGTCTGATCAATTTTGTCCACAGAGTGGGAATGGCTCCTACAATTGCACAGGAATGTGAGGAATCTGCCTAAATACACCTTTGCTGAGCTCCTCTGATAGGAACTGAGAGACTTGGAGATAGAGCAGAAAAGCTGTAACTCTACCCTGAGGCACGCCTGGCGTGGTGAAGCACATTCAGACCCATGCTGCTACCCCAGTGTGTCTTCCTCACTCTCTGGTAGGTTGCACAGCCAAGAATCCCGCTGTGGTGGTGGCTTGGAGGTCTGCAAGTGTTTTTTTGTGACTGAAAGGTTAGGAGATACCCTGGGTACCTCCAGTTTTTTATTTTCAGTGAATTCCTACAAGCATTGCTCCTATGTTCACATGTCCTGTTTTACCATTTCTTGAGGTTTGCAAGGAATCCTGACAGTTTGTTACTCACCTTCCAGAGGCTTTGCTTTTTAGCCTTGGGCTGACTTTATTTTTGGTTTACAGGATGCTCACAGCACTAAGCATTGTGGTAAAGTGGAATTGTGCACTGGTCTGGAAGCCAGGCAGCTCTGTGACCTTCGACGGGTACTTCCTCTCTTTAGGCAGGGCGGTCAGACTCTCAGCTGCGGTGTGTCATCTCTGCTAGAGAGGTGAAGTTCTGGTGTTATTTTTGGCTTTTGCGTTTGACAATGAATGTCCATTGATCGGTGGTTCAGGGAAGTGCAGTGTGAGTCCAGCTGAAGCAGAAGCAAGATTCACTCTTAGAAATAGGTGCATTCGAGTAAGGGGCTAGTCGGCGGCCTGGGCAGAGGCAAATGGAGCTGACCCTGGAGGGCCACCAGATGGCAGCAGTGGGCAGGCAGGCATCCTTGGGGGTGAGGTGGGTAGGGCCAGCATCCAGAATCAGAATTAGCAAAGTCAGAGCTGAAAGGACCCCCAGAGGGCACCCAGGCCTTCCTCTTTTTATGGATAGGAGAATTCAGACTCAGAGAGAAAAGGGGCTACCTAAGGTCTCACCATGAGAATACTCAGTTTCCTCCTTGTTTGTGAGAAGAATTGGGATCAGTTTGGCCTCTACCTGGCTGTCCCACAGGAGAACCAGGAGACAAGGGCCTGGGCCCTGGGCCAATGAGCCAGAGGTGGGAAGGGAAGAGAACAGCAGTTAACTGCCTTGATGCTGGTTTCTTAGTGTCTGCCCTTAATGATTTCCACCCTGCTCCTGAAGTAAGGGGCCGTGTCCGTTGCCTTTTTTGCTTCCCTCCTGTCTGTCCTTCTCCTCTTGGCCAGGGCCTTCCCATTGGGCTGTACTGTGATGGAATCTTCACCAAGGGTTATCTCACAGCCCCTGCACCCAACAGATGGGCAGGCCCAGGGTCTTGCTAGAGGCACACTGCAGGAAGACATGAGTTAGCAAAACTGATTGAACAAAAGATTGTAATTTCTCACAGGGTCAGAGTTGGGCAGGGAACTAATCTTTGTAGAGCACGTAGTGTGTACTAGGAGCTCTATACATGCCCAGGTGCTGCCACTTCCATCCTCCTCGCAGCCCTCTGGGCTAGCATTCCAGGTGAGGACATGGACACTCAGAGTGGCAGTGGCTTGTTTAAAGTAACACAGCTAGTTAAGCAAGGCAGATACTTGAACCATGCTGTTTGATGTCAAAGGGCATACTCATTTCATTTTATCATGTTACCTCCCCTCAAAATGTCTACACTGGTAGTGCAGCAAGTGATTCCAGGCTTTAGAGCAGGAGGGACAAATATTTTACTCTCCTTGCTGGAGATAGCTTGTGAGGGAGCTGTGGTCAGCTGCTGTGGGAGGGAGGAGAGGGCCTTTGAAACATTCAAGGGCAGACGTTGATGGAGCAGGTTAGCGGGTGGTGGCTGGTGGCACACAGCCTTCCGAGAAGAGGTTAAGGCCCTTTCCTCTCTGTGCCTGGCCTCTGGCAGTCCTCTCTGCCAGGAGTGCTCGTCTCTGTGATCCCCACAAGCTGTTGCCACACTTCCATCGCTTTCTGCTTACCCTTCACTTCTCACAGAGGCCGTCCCTGCCCACCCCATCAAAAGTAGCCCCCATTGTCCCAGCCATGCTCTGCTCCCACCCTGCTTCATTTTTTGCTATAGCAGTTGTCCTGGCCTGGAGCTGTAGTGTCACTATTGCTTACGTGTTTGTTGTCACTCTCTCCTCACCAGGTGTGAGCCCCACTGCAGTTGGGGCTTGGTCTGTTTTATTCAGCCCTAGACCTTCATCGGTGTAGGGGAGAGGCTCAGTGCAGGCTAGTTACATGGAATGGCTGTGGCTTTGGGATTATGGAAGCCGTGGCATTTTTCGTGACTGTGTTCGGGAGACCCGGCCCGTGGCCCTGCCCACTTCCCACCTTCTTGGAGAAGCGCACAGCTGAGAGCCTTGGCTCCCTGAGGCTGACAGCCATGCCTGGTGCCCCAGGGTTTGGGGGTCTGCAGCGCCTTGCCATGGATCCAGGGGACACCAGCCATTCTGCAAGCTTACCAGGTAGTCTGGAAGGGCTCGGAGGTCTCTGGCAGAGGGCTCAGTTTCCATTCAAGGAATCTGTTTTCTTTTTCCTGGTGGGATTGATTTGTTCCAGGAGCTGTCTGAAAGTGAGCTGTAAGTGACTGGCCTGTAATTTCACCATCATTTTTAGGTTATTGACAGATGGCACTGTGCTTGCCCTTTCTCAGGGGACCTTGCCTATCTCACGGGAACTCTCAATAATCATAGTGACAGCCAGTGCCTTAAAGTGCTCACGGATGTGTGCCAAGATGAGAGTGGCCCATCTTGAGGAATCTTGAATCAGCTTTTTCCTAATCTGAGAGTGACTTTTTACCTCAGGAGGAGGCCTGATGTGGCCAAAGTCGTCCTGAAGAGCCAAGTCAAATTCTTATTTGGCTGCTTGTTGGCTGTATGATCGTGGGCAAATCATTTAGCCTCACTGGGCGTGAATTTCTTCATCTGTTAAATGAGAATCATAATCCCTAATTTATCTGCCTCACAGGGATATATTATGTCATTCACTCATGCACACATTCTTTCATTCCTTCACTCTATTATTCAGTGAATATTTGTTAAATAGGCAGAGGTGAGGGGAAGCAGAAGGAATACTGCAGACAAAGGTATAGAATTGTGAAGTGCACCGTGAGCATTTTGCTTAACATGGAGCCAGTTAGAATGAGAAGGGACTAGAAACATTCAATAGACCTGGGTCCTTCGTCATGCTTTATTCTGTGAGCAGCGTGAGGAGCAGCTGAAGGTTTCTGGGGGAAGGGGCTGGGGGGATCAGCAAAGGAGGGACCCTACCTCAGGGCTGCTGCCCAGGCTCCCCCGGGGAGGTCTCATGCTTGCGTTTTGCCCAGGTCTCATCTCTGTGGCTGATTTTAAGGTACTTGGGACTCCCAGGGGAGCTCCATTCCCCCATGAGAGTGGTCAGGATTGGAGTTATCTGGCTCACTGCTCTGCCTTCTGGTAAACTGTCTCAGGCCACATGGAAGGTCACTGAGGCAGCCACCATGTTTCCTTCCATTTTCAAAGCATTTCTTAGGGGCGTAAAGATCAGCAGCTCAGGGGCTTGTCCCATACTGCCCGGAGGAGATGGAGGTGTGTGGGGAAGGGTTGCTCACCCTTATCAAGGGCGCACTAGGTGTCAGACATTGTGCCAGGGCTTTTCAAAACCATCTATTTAATCCTTACAAAGTTTGCGAGGCATGCTTACTCCCAGTGTGCATGGGAGGAAACTAAAGAGCAGTTAAGGGACCTGGGCTCATCTATCTAGTTTCTTAGCCTTACTTTGCTCAATGTAGGAAATGGAGGTCAGCAGCATCTCCTTGTCAACTTCGAGGGTGTTGTGAGGTGCAAGTAATATCCTGATGTGAAAGCACTTTGTAAACTGGAAATTACTGTGTGCACAGGCAGGAGGTCATTAGTAGTACGGCTTCCCAGTGAAATTATTTGAGATTTGCTTGGTTGGGCCTTTCCTCTCTGGGCTGATGGAAGGCTCTAACCTTCGGTTTCTCCTTTGTGCACGTTCCTCTAGCCAGCCCGTGTGTGTAGCTTCACTCACCACTGCTGTCTGTATGCCCACAGATATGAAGGCTCTGCTCTTTTTAAGAAAATTAACCTTACACTACAAAATTAATATCAAAGTAAGCTTAACTTTTTGCCATTTTGGTGAAAATAATAAGAAATGGCAGTATAATGCTGAGAGGGACCATCTCATCTTTATTTGAAGTTTGAGAAAACAAGCCTAGAGGGATGGTCCCACAGCTAACAAATGCAGAGTCAGGGTTGGGACCCCATGGATCCTGTTCCTAGGGCCCCTCCACTGCCCCACATGGCCTCTCTTAAGAGAGACTGCAAGGGCTTTGTCTCGAGGAGGAATCCAGTTTAATAAACTGTGTGACGCCAGCCCCTTTATGTAACAGGGCTGTTTCCTGGTCCTGGCAGATGGTTCATAGTAACAGTGCTCTGCAGATTTGGTTGGAGCTGATCCTGTGAAATGAAGAATCCTGTGTAGTAGATGCCTTTCCCAGTGCCTGACCATGGAGAGGTCAGCCTCTCCAAGGAAGGCACTGTGGCTTTGGTACTTACTGTGTCTGGTGTGACTGAAGGTGAAGGCCATGAGAAGGTAGTTTAAAACCATGTCAGGATTTTACAGAAGGTCACCTTGGTGACTTGGAGTTTCTTGGCAGGTGGGGTGCTGGTAAAGGGTGGTTCTTCTGGGGCCTAAGGGACAGATGGGAGCAGAGGGCAGAGGGAAGGACATTAACACGTGTAAAAGGGAAAGAGGCTGCCTCGCTATGGATCTGACTGATTCACTTTATACCACAGGGCCATGCACTTCCAGATAAGCAGTTTGAGTATAACTTCAGTGCTCGTTACACAACCCACCAGCTCTGACAGAGGACTTGGAGCCCAAGCCTCCCCCAGTCTCCTGATTATCTGCCCTTTCAGGGTGGGTGCCTGACTGTGACGGATTCTTCTTCATGGCCTGCTCAGGCGATTCTCGGTACTGCTACTGCTTGATACAAGTGGCAAATCCCCAAACCATTGATAGTGGAGTGGACGTCACTTTCACAGACTCCTCCTTGTCCTGCTGCTCAGCTCTCTCCCTTGCAGCATCCTTACATGTGGAGGTCGGAGAGTGTGAGTGCAGCTCTATAAGGACTTCAATAAGTCTTTTATACCCACCTCTCTCTTTAAGAACCTGGGAGAGTTACTAAGGGTGGGGTTGGAAGAAATTTGAGAGGCACCATCCAAAGTCATGTCCAGAAACATTGTCACTAGTTGATTTTGAACTGGCATCCCAGGATAGGCTCCCTTCCCTCCTTGCTTCTGCCCCTGGTGAATTATTTGCCCACCAAAGGGTAATCTTTGTCTCGGTTGTTTGAAGATCTTAATTTGGGCCTCCCATTAACCAAAAGCCAGTTTCTCCTTAGATGCTGAGGATGTAAATGGTATTTCTAGGGAGTTATTGGATCTCTTGGGGTTTCAGAGGTGGGACCCTGGCTTGCTAACATAACACCTTGGATATCCTGATGGGCTTTTGCTGGATCACTGGCCCCGTTCACGGTTTGTCTCTGGTCTTGCTCCTGCAAGGCCACAGGCTGGTCTGCAGGGGGCGCTGTTCCCCCAGCCAGTCCTGGAGGTTTACTAAAGGAACTCAAGCATTCCTCTGCAGGCCCAGGCGTGCCTGTGGACGGCGGCTTCCCTCCTCAGTCTCATTCCCAGCTCCAGCCTCTAGCTCGGGTGCTATGAGTCATCGTCATCAGTGGAAAACTCGGCCTCACGAACAGCTGGGTGCAGTGCTTGGCCTTTTTTTTTTTTTTTTTTTAACTTCTTTTTTTGTAACTTCACAGAGACTGATGATCTTTTTGCAATAGACAATAATTGAAGTCTGGGCTAGGGACAGCAGTTCTAGGTAGGGAGAAGAGAATCCCAAGGGGATGGGGATGGGGATGTGTGTCTTTCCATCACTCAGCCCTCAGGCCTTCCAAGAAGCCATCTCAGGGAGGCAGGCAGTGAGGGATCTTGTGGACCTCACCTGTCTCTGTTCTTTTCTGCCAAGGAGCCCAGGAAGCCTTTGGTAATTGCAAGTAGCAACGGAAGCTTTGAGAGGTTGACATATTTTTGTGGGAAGCTGTGGACAGGATGTGCTAGAAGTTAGGGCACCCTGGCATCTAGTCATGCTCTGCTTCTCACTCATTATTTGACCTTAGGTTAAATAAGTCACTTTCCTTACTGGCCCTCACTTTTCCCATTTAGAAGCAGACAGTTGGGTTAGAGTGACAGTCTGTGAGTCTAAATTGAATATGAAGAATTTTAAACCTTGTTGCTGTAATCCTCTTGAACATTTGAAACCTGTGGCTACGTTAACAGTGCTCACTGTGTAAGGAAAATCACATAGGCACGATTCCTACTCTCCAAGAGCATGCAGTCTGTCTTCCGCCTTTCCTTTCCCTATGAGGCAGAGTACACAGTCTCCTGGGAAGTAGGAAACTGGGATTCTGGTTCTGGCTCTGCCAGAATACATTGTGTGTCCTTGGGCAAACCATTCCCCTCCTTCAGGCTCATTTTCTTTTTCTCTAAAATCAAGGGATTAGTCTTGCTCCTGGGCTTCAACTCCCCCCACTCCCCCATCCCCCCTTGAGCCTCCAGTAGCTTTTCTGCAGGGTGTGATTTTAGCTGCAGAAGCCCTGGGGTATAGTTTTTTTTCTTGCTGGGAGGGAGAGAAGCAAGATTATTTTTTTAATTACGCAGCTAAGATTAGGCAGCAATCTACATCTTAAAATGTTATTAATAAGAGTCTAAAAGTGTGCGAAGAAGCTTTGGAGTTTGAATGTGAAATGAGTTGGGAAACATCTGCAGAGGCACCGGCCTCAATCAGGGACTTTTCTTTGGGTACCAAGTGGCTGCTAGGTATGAGTGGCAGCCTGGGGTGCTGCTGGGGCCCTGAAGGAGCAGGAAGCCCTGGCCCTCAGCTAGAGCAGCTCCTTCAGAGCAGCGGCTCAAGGTCCAGCCTCTCATGGTGGTTCTTTGCAAACTGGCTTTAGAGAAGGAGTGACAGTCATAGTACTCACATATTACTAGCACCTCTATTTAGACTTTACAAAGTGCTTTCATGTTTATTGTCTCTTTTCATCAGTCCTGAGAGGTAGTTAGAGAAAGTTACATTTCCCCTTCATGAGCTGGCTGAGGTCTCTTAAATTTAAGATTCTTCCTTTAAGAAGGGTGCTGTAGAGGAAAAGCCCAAGATAGGAAGTCAGGAGCTGGGCACTGGCCCTGGGCTCCACCTCCCTCTCCAGCTCTGCCTGTTCTCTTTCCCTACTGTGTATTCCTCTGTAGCAGTTAAAGGCATTTGCCAGGGGTATGTTCTATGTGTTTTCTGTCCATTTTCTGTCTTCCCTGCACTAGAATGTAAGCTCTGTGAAGATTGCCCCCTGCTCCTGGCACAGCACCTGGCATAGGGATCGTGTTCAGTAATGATTTGTTGACTATTGTAAATGCCTAGCTTTGTTTCTAAAGTAGTCTGTGTGACTTGGGGAAGATATTTATCCTCAGCTTTGTTTGCTCTTAGGAAGTTGGATGGAGTGGTCTCTGATGTCCTTGGTAATGTGTAAAAGTCCATGGTAAGAGCAATGCCTGTAATTCCTTTTTCTTTTAGCAGCAAACACTGAGCACTTGTTTTGGGTCAGGACTTGTACTAGGTGCTGCGAGGCACACAGAGAGAAAGGATTACTGTTCTTCACCCTATTAATAGATGCGATGGTTAATTTTATGTGTCAACTCGACTGGGCCACAGGGTGCCCAGATAGATCATCATTATTCTGAGTATTTCTGTGAGGGTGTTTTTGGATGAGATTAACATTTACATGGTTGATTGAGTAAAGCAGGTTGCCCTTATCCATTCATGTGAAGGCCTGACTAGAACAAAAGGCTGACCCTTCCCCGAATAAGAGAGAATTACCCTGCTTTCCAAGTGGGACCATCAGCTCTTCCATCTGAGAGGCTCTGAGCTGGGACATTGGCGCTGCTGATTTTGGACTTGCTGGCCTCAGTTATCATGAGAGCCAGTTCTTTATAAATCTCTTTCTCTCCCTCTCCTTTTGGTTCTGTTTCTCTGGAGAACCTTGACTAATAAGGAGGGCAACTTAAGACATGTTGTCAAGTAATCTTATATTTGGCAGCATAGAATAATCATTAGAACAGAGATTCAAGCACTGTACCAGGAATGGCTTTTTCTGACCAGGGGATGATGGGATGCTTTAGAGAGGCATCGGCACTTGAGCCAGGCCCTGAAGGGTGAGGAATTCTATAGGTGGAACAAGAAGGCCCACTGGCATTACAGGCTGACCAGCATTGTGGGCTGGGGAGCAGCATGCCCCTAAGACCAAGGAAGGAGTAGAGTATGGCCTTGACAATGGGGCAGCCATCCAGCATTGAAGACCATAGGTATTTGGAGGGAGGGACTGTGTAGAAGGCAGGGACGCTAGTAAACAATCTAAGTAAGTCTGGGGCTTTCTGAGTTGTCCTCACTTGGTTTGGAAGAAGAGCATTCATCTTTTTTCAGGGAAGCTCCAGTCCTGTGTGGTGTAGATAGTCCTGCACCTGGTCTGGAGGCTCCTTAGCGTGTAGCCTGTCCTGACTTCTATTGCCAGTACTCCCGTTTGACAGCTAATAAAGTCAGTGGTGAAAATGGAGCAGCTGTGTGGAATGCCCAGTGTGTTTTGGGACTCTGATCCTTGCCATATAGGCCAAGGATGAAGCTCATTCAGTCACTCACTGCTGGGCTCTCTTTATGTCCCTAGCCCATGCATGCATCTCTGTGACTCTGAACAACCTCTAGAAAGCCTTTGAAGAGGCAGTGTGGCCCAGTAAAAAGTGGTATGTCCTATGCAGGGCAGTCATTTGGGGGCCTGACTGTTGTACCAGGCTGCTGAGTTCCATTTGAGCTGTGGACTTGGAGCCTGAGACTTAACCTCTCTGTGCTTTAAATTTCCTCACCTATAATTTGAGGATTATAATAGTCCTTACTCATGGGGTGTTTTTGTGATCTAACTGGAACAGTCCATGGAAAGAGTTTAGCATGAAATAAGTGCTCTCAATATGTCAGCTGTTAGCATTATTATTATCATTATTATTGCAGCTTTACCACTTACTAGCTGTATGATCTTGAGCAAGTCATTTAACCTCTGTTTCTTTTTCTATAAAATGAGGTGCACACCAGTCATTAAGGGTTGATTAAAATGTATAACTTTATGGCAGTGCCTAAAGCAGTAGAGTTTTATACCGAGTCAGCTCTCAGGAAATGAGTTCTTCCCAGTTGCTTACATTTTACCCATTTCCTTTGCTTCTTCTCCCCTTTTTAGTTGGGCAGTTCATGTTTAGAAATTTTATTTCTGCTCTAACTTAAAGAATTCCAAACTTTTTATTATGTGATAACTGTTCACGGTACAACTTCAGAGACAAGGGAAACTTTACTAAAAAATAATAGGACATTCAGTCAAGTCCCATTTTTTATTTAAATTGTGAACTATGTGAGTCGTCTTTAATATTAAAGAGCATGTTTTATTTTAGGACACTGGTCAGACTAAATATTCCAAAAGGGCAATAACACTAGATTGTACATCACTTTTATTTTATTGTTAAATTCATTGAGGTGACATTGGTTAGTAAAAATCACATAGGTTCCAGGTATACAATTTCACAATACATCATCCATGTGTTGCATTATGTGTTCATCACCCAGAGTCAGTTCTCTTTCCATCACCATGTATTTGAGACCCTGTCCCGTCTTCCTCACCCCACTCTTCCCATACCCTCGGGTAACCACTAACCACTAAACTATTGTGTCCATGAGTTTTTGTTTCTTTGTTGCTTTTAACTTTGTGTTCTACATATGACTGAAATCATAATGGTTCTTAGTTTTTTCTCTCTGGCTCATTTCACGTAGCATGATGATCTCAAGCTCCATCCATGTTGTCATAAATGGCCCTATTTCATCTTTTCTTACGGCTGAGTAATATCCCATTGTGTATATGCACCACAGCTTCTTTATCCAGTCATCTATCAAAGGACACTTAGGCTGTTTCCATGATTTGGCCACTATGAATAGTGCTGTGATGAACACTGGGGTGCATGTATCTTTGTGGACTAAGGTTTTCAAATTTCTTGGGTAGATAACCCACAAGTGGGATTGCCAGGTCATATGGTAACTCTATTCTTAGTTTCCTGAGGAACCTCCATATTGTCCTCCGTAGTGGTTCTACCAGTTTGCATTCCCACCAGCAGTGTATGAGGGTTCCTTTTTCTCCACACCCTCTCCAAAACTGTTGTTCCTTGTCTTATTGATTATAGCCAGTCTAACAGGGTACACTGCTTGTTTTGACACTGAAGAGTTTTAGACATCATTTATTGAAGTTTAGGTCAGAGGTCGTCTATTCTGCCCTCTTATTTTATGAATGGGAAAACTAGGCCCTTAGAGGAGAAGGGGGCCTGGTCAAGGCCGTGTAGCCTGGAGGAGAAGCCAGGATTAGGACTCAGGTCTTTTGAGTCTTAGGTTAAACTGCTTCTTCCCTTTTCCAGCTCACCTGCTTCACCTCTCTTCTCCACTGCTCTCCTCTTCTTTCTTTTTTTCTTCTTCTTTTTCTTCTTCTTCTTCTTCCTTCTTCGTTCTCCTTCCTCTTCCCCATCCTTTTTTTTTTTTTTTAGTTTTAATTGATTTGTGTTGTGCACTACTTCAAAAGCCTCTTATGTGCCTGAGACTATCTTGAATCTTACAGAAATCCAGAATTCCATGATGGAGCTTTCAGTGCTCTTTCCCTTCTTGGATTATCAGTTGAGATGTTGACCTTAAAACATTGGTAGATGGAGTTGGCTGAGAAAATTTGACCAGTTGGTGGAAATGGTGGGTTGAACTATGAAAATCCTTGATAAGGCTGTGGCGTTCAGTTCAGGGGAATAATAGGAATGGTGGCTAACATTTGCTATTACATGCCACACACTTTATGCAAAAGTATCGTTACAGGAACCCCGCAAGGTCAGTGTTATTATTCTCATTTTACAGATGTGGAATACTGTGCTCAAGATGGAGCCAGGGAATGATAAAGTTCAGTAGTGGTGAGCAAGAAGCAGGTAGATGCACTTGTTCATTTCTTCATTCAGTCAATAAATATTTAGTGAGCACCTTCTTTGTGCTGGGCATTATTGTAGGATACAGCGATAAGCAAAAGTAGAAGGCTCCTACTATCATAGAGCTGACTTTCTAGAGGGGGAGATAGATGTTAAACAGTCCTAATGAATGTGTATTTATAAACTGACATCAGTGTTCCATGGTTCTCTGAGATTGTTGCACAGAAGAATCTGATTGGGGTTGAGGGCTCAGCAGAGTTGGAGAGTAGCAGTTGACTAAGTGAATGGGGTCAGGGGTAACAGAGATAGCCAGGGACAGAGGGAAGCAGTAGAGAGGCCTTGTGGAAGAGCTTGTTGGTGAGACTGCTTCCAGTGCCGGTGCTCTGAGCTCTCTCCTTTCCCTCTCTCCTGTTCCTTAAGTATACGTGAAGATTAGTGGGGTGACTCAGGCATTAGTTCTGTGTTTGACCAGTTCTTGTTTATTATCACCAAGTGCCTTTTTATAAAATCTGTCATGTGGCAGAACAAAAAATGAGTTATAGAAATAAGGTTCTTACACTCTAAGGACTTAGAATTAATAACGCTGAGAGTAACTAACTGGTGTTTATAAACAGATGAATTATAACAAATAGAGAGCAGCCTCCTCCTTGTGTGTGTGTACTCCAGAAGACTTCGTAGCATCCTGAAATATTAGAGCTGGAAGGGACTGAAGAGCTTGTATGGCCTTTTCTCTGCCTGACCCAGGGGTGTTCTTTTTATAACATCCACCTCTGTTTGCTAACTCCATTTTGATCTCTTCAATGACATTCTGTTCCCTTTTGAGTCAAATTCTGTTAAGAAAATGTGGATGTTTCTTATATTACACTGTAATCTATCTTCTTGGCACCTTCAGGATGCGTTTCCCTGGAACAGGGTCGAAATTCCTCTTCCCTGAAGAGCTCAGATTCTCACTGTGCCTCTAGCTGTGGCTTCTTCCCTACTCTTACCACCATTCCAGGCAGCCTTTTGGCAGATAGTAATGGAATCTGCCCCTTGAATGTGCACCATCCATCCACTGTCCTGAGTCTCCTCTGACCTTAGAGCACTGACTAACCCTAACTCACCTTCCTCAGGGCTTTGCATCTGAGAGTCTTTCTCCTCATTTACTTCCTCTTTATTTATGTTTGACTATTTGAGAAGGTGTTTGCAAAAGGTCCCAGAATAGTTCAGTCATTTGGTAATGAACATTTCCTGATTCCCCTTATTGGAACCTCTGATCTAGCATTTCTGTCCCTTTGTCTGTTTCTTCTAGTGACACCTCTATCTTCCCACTAACCTTGCCAATTCTGAAATCTCAGACTGGTATTCATGAGAGCTGTCTGGAAGATATCCAGCCATGTAATATGAAAAAATGGAGGCATCTTGTATCTCCTGTTCCCTTTCTTTCACAGCTAATTGGGTGCTAAGGCTTTGAAAGTCTACCACCACTATGACTTGAACCTTTGTTTCAGCTCTGATGCCACTTAGGCTGTGTTATTGTAGGACAGCGGTGTGCAATCGTTTGGCTTCCCTGGACCACATTGGAAGAAGAATTGTTATGGGCCACACATAAAATGCACTAACACTAACGATAGCTGATGAGCTAAAAGACAGGTCACGCACACACACAAATCTCATAATGTCTTAAGAATTTGCATTGGGCCGCATTCAAAGCCATCCTGGGCTGCAGGTTAGACATGCCTGGGGTAGAGGGTTCCTTCCTCCCTTTTCACTTACTACCGCTGTGACTTTGGGTGCCTTGCTCCCTGCCAATAGAATGGGGCATACGAGTACCTGTCGCATGGGGTTGTTTGGAGGGATAAACAGGGTACTATATAGAGAATGCTTAGAACAGTGCCTGGCTCATAGTAGGTGCTATGGAGGTGTTAGCTATGCATATCATTATTACTGTCCTCCTCCAATTTTTTGCCAGGTTACCATCCCAAAACATTCCTTTCATCAGGCCTTACCCCTGCTCAAAAGTCTGCAGTCTCCTGTGCTCTATTAGTAGTCCCTAAGATGAGCCTGAAGAGAGATTGCCAGGGTGTAAAAAGAAAATCATCTTCTTTTATATGTTTTTATCTCATTTTCTTAAATTTTCTACTTTTGAGTATGTTTTATACTGTATATCTTTAAGTAAGGATACATTTATACATTTATTTGTAAATGTATGCAGTACAAGTGCATACTTCAGTTAGTAAATGAATATACATATATTGGTGGTATGTTATTTTACTGATGGGGGGTAAAGGCAGACAAGTTTGGGGATCTCTGGTCTGGAAGGTGAGATCTGGACATCGAGCCTGGCATTTCCCTGTGGCTGGCCCCAGACCAGCAACCTTAACTCCTCTCCCAGCGCCCCCTTCCTCATGACCCTCACTCCCTCTCCACCTGCCCCACCTTGTGCCTTTTGATTTCCGTCATTGTTCATCCCCTCTGACTGTTCCTGGATATTCTCTCTCTCATTTTTTCATTTTCTTTTCCTATCCAGAAGTTCACCTTAAATGCCACTTGTTCCATCAAGCCTGCCAGGACAATTCTAGCTTGAAATGCTTCCTGCAAGCTACCCGGGCAAGCTTTGTCATTGCTACTCATTTGGCCCCTGCTGTTTTCTACTTTGGGTTGGGATCTTTTGCCATGTATATTTCTTGGTCCCATAGTTGTTCTATGTTAATTGCTACATGGACAATGCCTTTAAATTATGTTTTGTTTGCTGACTTTACTTTTATAAAATTATCATTTATCTGGAGACACATACCTACACTTTTTTGAATGACATTAATGTACCTCTGTTTCATTGTAGTAATATATAATTCTTTACTCTAAGGAAAAGATTCATGTGTTATATTTATGATCTGACTCTCCTCGGATTTGATGGAGTGCTTCAGCCTGAGGTAGACATTTATCTGTAGTTCGGTAGTGAACATCTTATGTGTATGGATTCATTATTTTCTTTTACTCCAGGTGACCTAAAATCATAATCCTTGTGTTTAAGGCCTGCATTTCAGTGCTTATAGTCCTGAGTTCTGAATGTCCTCCTGGGAAGTGAGGAAAGCTGGATGGTACACAGAGCACATCCATTTAATCTGGGTTTCCCCTCCTCAAACACTGTAAGAGCACTGTTTCATCAGCCAGGTTTGTCAGTTTGTACAGTAGCTGTGCAAGCATTGGAGCTACCATTGGTCCTGGAGTCAGAAGACATAGGTTTAACTCTTCACTTCCACAACTTGGTGGTTGCTTGGATTTGACCAAGTCATTTAATCTCTCCAGTTATTTAATGTCATCTATAAAATAATCTTAATAATCTAGATATTACAGAATTATTATGAGAATTACATGAGAATGTCTTTAAATGTTTGGGGCACCTAGGCGATAGTTAAGTGTCTGTTTAGAAGGACAAGAAAAACAAAAGAGTCCTCTCAGTCTTCTGTGAGCTTTCTGATGCAGAATATATTTGGGGAAGAAATAGATAGCTTCAGAGAGTGCGCCTACCTGACTGAGCAAGCAGGCTGGGACTGAAGGCTAGACATGAAGGCAGCCTGGTTTCTGGGCTTGTCTCTAATAGAATGTGGATGGCCTCCCCTGGGAGCATGAGGATTAATTAGTTAATCTTTGTGAATGGCTTTGAAGGTGAAAAGTGCTATGTAAGTGGAATGGTTGAATTGTTATTGGAGATGGAATTAAGGTGCCACCATATTCTGACAGTCTTGCCTATCTTGGACGTCAATAATCAGTAGCAGAAAAGGCTCTAAGATGTTTTACTTGATAAGAAACAATTCATTGTGGGATTTATGGTAACACAATTCTTCTGTAGAATTGCACATAGCAAGTGGCCAGTTATTCCTAGCAGAATAATGCTAGGGTCACTTAAGAAGTCAGTCTCCTCCTCTGGCTGCTGGGGAAGCTCCCTGCTAAGGCAGTCCGGTTATAAATCTCAGCCAGCATAGGTAGTGGGGCAGTTAGCTAGTTTGTTCTGAACACATTGGTGTTTTGAGGTCCAATCCCACAGAACAAAGGAAAAGTGTTGTGCGGTTACCCAGTGATGTGGCCCGGTGTGACTCACTAGTGCATTGAGGTGCCATGGGCTTGTAGAAAGACAGGTGGCTTAGCTGTGTGACCCTGAGCTGGTCACTTATCCGAACCTTAATTTTCTCACCTGTTAAGTGGGAACATAGGAATAGATGAGTACGGTAATAAAGATGGCCCACTGGAGGGTGAGTTTTACCCTTTATGTATAGAACTGTGGAGTCAAGAAAGGTTTACTGGTGGTTCACAAGCTGGACAGTGAAGGTTGTCATAGTTTACCAGGCGAGTGATGTAAGGAAGGACCATCCATGGCAAAAGGAACAGCACATGCGAGGCCATGAGGTAGTACATCTGAGTGGACCCGCCCCCAGCACTGGCAATGCGCCTGCTACCCCATGGGCTGCCGAGACTTTGCTGCCTCTTTGAGGAAGCCCAGAAGTCAGATTCCTGTGAACTTTCGGGTTATTACATTCGTGTCCGTGAGCAGACTGATCCTGAGAACTGTGTCCCTTCAGAGCCCTGTCTCCCTGCAATGTTCTGACATCTCCCCCGTGAGCCTGGTTGTTTTTTAGCTGACACTATAAGCCATATGTTGAATGTGGGGCCAGATGAAGCTTTGATACTAAACACAGCGTATGTAGTACTTGTTGAGAATTTAATATGCATTTCTTGGTGTTTTGTCTCTTAAGCAAAGTTTTTCTTTGTTAAAATAAACATGTATAAAGAATTTATACAGCGCACATGGTTATGCATATTTATTGCTGAGAATCTGTTAATAATCTATGCCTCATCGGATTTTGCATTTCTGTTGAAATAACAAATGCGGCACTTGGTACAACTGAATGAATTCGGTGAATTTTCTCCTATCTGGGAGAAGAAAGGCCGTTTCTCTTTTTTTCAAACTTGATTTTCTTCAGTCATCTTTAGCACTGGCCAGCCTTCCAAGTGTGCATCTAGGAGAACGGAATGGTTTTTCTGGCCCTAAATGATTCTGACTTTTTTTTTTCTTCTCTCACTTCCTTCCCTCCAGCACAATAGGCACTTGCCTTGGGACTGCTAGAATTGCTCCTTTGAGTAAGATAATAGACTCTGAAAGGTCCCCTTGTGTTACACAGAGGGGAACACACATGAAACTGGCCATTAATTGAGCTGAGAGTAAGGCCCTAAGAGATTGTGACATGGAGTAAGTCAGAAGCTGGGGGGACTTCAAGGTGGCTGATGGGGGCCCTGGTTAGGGACAGAGAAAAACCAAAGAACAAACATTAGGGCAACGTGCAAGGAGGTCACAGGGAGGGCAGAGGGTGGGCAGGCCATAAAGTGTGATTGAAGTGTTCTCTGTAGTCATGTCCATAGCTATTAAAATGCAGGAGCATGGGCTTTTGAATCAGCCTCTGTTGGAAACCAGCTCTGGTACTGACCACTTATTTGATCTTGACCAAGTCATTTCACATTTCTGAACCTCAGTTTCCCATATCTGTAAAATGTGATACTTGGACTTTCTTTACAGGCAGACAGGAAGGCTTCTGGTACATAGTAGTAGGTACTAAAATAAATGTTCACACTTTGTTTTATAATTCAGAGCCTACCCTGTGAGAGCACTGCTATAGAAAGTAGTCTTAATTCAAATGTTTGTTTTTAGAAACTGGCAAAGTGTTTACCTGGGGCAGAGCAGACTATGGTCAACTAGGAAGGAAGTTGGAGTCTAATGAAGGCTGGATGCTTGAAAAGCAGGATTCATCCCTCCCCTGCTCAAGACCACAGAAGAGCATGCCTGCGTCTCTGCACTGTTTAATGGGAGCGACTGAGGTAGGAAGGGACGTTTCATGGATATGATGCATCTCTTTTCCTTGTCTTTAAGTGAAGTGTTTATTGAGAGCCTGCTGTGTGCTTATAGTCCAGGCATTATGGTAGAGTTCACACCTTGACTCAAGTTGCTCGTGGTTTAATATGGTAGAAAAAGCAGTTACCCAGATAACTATACTGCAAGGCAGACTGTATAATTCCTTTAGAGAGCTTCCAGGCCCTCTGGGTCCACTTCAGGAGTGAGGAATGAATTCAGGGTACAGGGATTGGCTTAGGCTTCAAGGAGGGTGTGGCTTTGAGCAGTGCTTTGCGGGATGGGTCAGATGTGGACAAGCAGCTGTAAGAGAGAATAGGACATTCAGGAGCTTAAACAGACTTCCAGGAGAAGGAAGGTGAAGAAAGTATTTGGGGGACATAGGGGAGAATGTGAGGTAATATCAGAAAGATGGATTGGAACCTGATCCAGGGGCCTTTAATACTGAGCTAAGTCTTTTGCACTTCTGTTTATATTTCCAAGCATAGAAAACATTGTAGTTCCGTTGCTTATTCAAACTCCTGTAGTTCCCTGAAATGTCTTGAATTTTTGCATTTAAGGCAGGAGTCTTAATTTCTCCAGGGTGTGTGTTTCTGTTACTAAATTTTACTTGACTGCTGTCCTTAAAAAAGAAAGAAAAAGCTTGGTTTTTGACAAGAATGAGGATGGCCACGCAGGAAATGTGCCTCTGAACCCAGGTTGGCTTAATAAAGGAATTCAGTCTTCATTCAGAGTCTGTCAAAAAAATTAATAAGCTAGTGAGACTTCTGTAATTAGCATCAGACTAATTACAACCCTCTCCATACCTAGAGGGCTTCCCTTCCCCCGGGGCCTGCCTGGCCTCCTCCTTCCGGGTATGTAGGACGACTCTCCATTTCTGCTTCACGTCCCAGCCCTGGTCCTCCTGGGCCTTTCCATAGTGTTGGGTTTGGTCTGTCTGTCATCCTCTCTTTTTCTTTAATCGAAAAGGCACTAAACAACACTGCAAAGACAATTTGGACATGGTAGTAATAATTTAAAAAGTCATACATAATCTTACCACCCTAACACAACTACATTCCTTTTTGCATAGATACATGTACACACTTTATAAAATTATGGTGATGGTATTTATAATGGTTTGTATTCTGCCTTCACTTATTTTATCACAAATACTTTGTTTTGTTTTTCTTGGTCTTTAAGATAATTTAAAATGGCTGTATAACATTAAGTGGTTGGAAGGCTCTGGGATTTTCCAAACCACTCTTTGAATGTTGGACATTTAGATCCTTTTTTTTTCTTCTGTTATAGTAAACTCTGCATTGAATACCTTGTTGAACTGTGTCTTGAAGATAAAATCTTGGGGATGAAATGGCAGGGGCAAAGGCTATGAGCATCTTTATGACTTTTGCTATATTTCTCTGGATTCTTTTTGAAAGAAGTTGCCTCCACCAGCACTGAATGGGGGAATGCATATCTAAGTGAGTTTTGTTTGCTTAGCAAGTTCAAGTGCTGAGAGCTTGGTACCTAGTGCTTTAGACTCTTGCTTTTTTTTTTTTTCTGTCTTTCCCAGAACATTTAACACTCTGTGGTCAGGTATAGCATAGCAGAAGCACAGAGGTGTCATGAATTTTTCTGAGTCTCTTTTATTGGCAAGATAAAGATGGTAATACCAATCACAGAAGGTAATCAGTGAGGATTACATGCGAAGTTCTTGGGCAGGCACTCAGTAACTGTTGGGCCCTTCCTCTTCTTCCCCTTTAAAGCCTTTTAACGCCCTGCATCAGTCACGATGTACAAGATCGGACGATTGATTTCGTGAACTCATCCTAGAAAAAGTGCTACCTACATACCTCATTGCTTAATATCACTAGAGTCACCTTTGAAGTACTCCCCTTGGGAAGCTCTGCACCAACACTAGTGCCTAGTCCACCCTTCAAAGCAGTTTTGGAACTCTTTTTCTGGAATGGCCATCAGAGCTGTCGTCGTATCCAAAATCTGACAGTTAAGTTTGTGAACTTGCCACTGTGCGCTTATGTTGGCAGCATTTACAAACCACTCGGTTAGGTGCCATAACCTTGCCAGGGAACTCTCATTCATTGCTGCTGGGAATGTAAAATGATATGGCCACTTTTGTCATAACCTTACCTCAGATTGCTCTGCTAAGAAGCTAAATAA
Organism: Lyroderma lyra; assembly: GCA_004026885.1. NCBI lineage: Eukaryota > Metazoa > Chordata > Mammalia > Chiroptera > Megadermatidae > Lyroderma > Lyroderma lyra. Next base: position 252,666 of record PVJL010000605.1, on the reverse strand, counting down.
AAGTCACATCAATGTCAGTCTCTTAGGCTATGTCTGTCACAGTGCTATATGAGGTCGGACAATTATTTTCACAAACTCATCCTAGAAAAAGTGTTACATACCTCATTGCTGACTATCGCTATGGTCACCTTTGAAGTACTCCCCTTGGCAAAATTATGCACCATCGCCAGTGCCTAGTCCACCCCCTGGTGACTTCATTGAGTGTTCCCCTCCATCTCTGCTCTAATATCTGTGGAGCTGGCATGTATACTCACTGGTTTCACTGCAGGCTCATACTCCAGGCTGTTTTCTGTTTGTAAATTTAGGCTGGGAATTACCTCCACGGTTGATGTCCAGGTCTGACCTGTCCGGCATCTACTTGCCTGGGGCCCAGAGCCAAGCCAGTCGGCAGCTATAAGTTGCTAGGAGTGATTGTCAAGCCCAAATGCCACTCTAAGTCCCATTTTCCTTGGATTAGACGACAGCCATACTAAACTAGAAGATATACCCTGTTAGGGGCTTGGCCAGGGAGGTCCGGGAACACCTGAGGAGACAGGAACAGCCTTGAAGGAAGTTGATGATTCCTGACCTTCAAGGACCTAAGTGTTACCCATAGCTGACCAGTTGCCTTCTTTTATGTCTGAGGGATAAGCAGAGGGAGGAGTGAGTCGTCTGGCCTAGGGCCTCAGGTAGGTAAGATATCTGCCCAGAAGGGTCCAGAGGTATAGCCAGACAGGAAGGGAAAGCACAAGTAGATAGAACTGAACTGTGGTATCACCACCCCTTGCTGTGGACAAAAAAAAAAAAGCAGATAAACACAGTGTTACTTGGTGGTTGCTAAATTCTTTATATATATCATTTCATCTTCACAATAAGCCTGGGCATAGGTTATAATCACTGCTTTATGAATAAGGAGACTAAGGCCCAGAATGAGTAAGTCACTGGCCTGGGATCACACGGTAGTTAAATAGTGGGGCTTGGACTTGGATTTGAAGTACTTGGAGCTCACATACTTTCTGTATAGATGAAGTAAAATTGCATATGTCTTTTTGCATGTGTACCCTTACCTGGATGAAAGTTCTGGAAGTCTGGGAGTCAAGATCTCTGATTCCCTAAGAGTCTCAATTCTTTTCTTCTGAGCTGTGTCTTATCTCTGATCTGAGAAAGACTGAGATTTTAGACCTGCTGGCCTTCCTTTGATGTTATATAGCGGGGAAGGTTGTATTTCATGCACTGTCTGATTTGCCTTTGATGCTAGGCCTTTCTAGCCACTCTTGGAAAATTCCAGGGTAGCACAGTGATTGGGATTATCCCCCCATGCACATGTTAGGGCAGCATGTATGTGAACAGGACTGTGTGCTCCTTGACAGCAAACATATACTGCAGCAGCTTTTTGCTTTCCAAGCCCCAAGTGGGGCTGCTACCTGCATATTTCTTGTGGAACATTGGCTCTAAGCTCCACCCAAAGGTGGAAGCCTGCATGTCACAGTTGGGCAGTAGTGCTCGAGCTTACTTAGTGGGTACTTTGGGGCTCCCCCAAGATTCTGAAGCAGGTAGAGCTGGGTGCCTGATGTGTAATGGCCCATCAGGAGATCTGCTTGACAGACAAGGTCTAGATTGCAAGTCAGAAGACCTGGGTTCTAGCTCTGCCTTAGCTTAGTGAATTTGGTCAGGCCCCCTTTCTGCCTGCACCCTTAGTTCCCCCACATGTAGGTTGGGGGTATTAGACCAGGTGATTCCTAATGTGTTTTTTTTATTTTTTATTTTTTATTTTTGTTTTGGTTGGTTCCCTGAGTGGGGATCGAACCCAGGCCGTGGCGGTGAGAGCTCCGAGGCCTAGCCACTACACCACCAGGGAACCCCCCTCCTAATGTTTTGTATAGATCTAAAAGTCCCTTCTATCTGTGATTCTTGTTTCATAGAAATGATCACTACTTAACCGTTTCCTGAGTTGTTTGGATATATTTGAATGAGTATTTTCGTCCACTGACTGCAGCATTCGAGTTTACCCCATGAGCTCAAAATACTTTTTTCCATTTACCAGATTTTTAAATGTGATTTCCTGTGACTTGCACTATGAACAACAAAGATGTTTTCTATGCCATATTGTGTTAATATTTTGTAATGAATTTTTTATGTCATCAATGTCAATCGATTTTAATTTATCCTTAAATCTAATTGATGCCACTTACTATGTTTTGAGTATTTTTTTCTAAAATTCAGTCTAATGGTAAATTTATTACCATATAACAAAAATTTAAAATAAAAACAATGTTGTTTATATACAAAGCAGCCCAAAATGTTATTATAAATGTACAAAATAGTCAAAATATTAACTTTTTATTTTTTGTGTCTTTTTGACACATTTTGAAAAAAAACTTGGAAATCAGTTAACACAGTGAAAGGGTTAAATTTGTCATGACTCCTGCCCCTTCAGTCTCTCAATGTCATAGCCCAGATCACTTAACCTCTAGCTGCTGGCTCAACATTGGCAGTATAGAAGTTCCAGGCTTCAGCACCATGTGAGCTGTGCTCTGCCTCTTTGCCTTGGCTCTGTTCTCTGCCCTTGTTCCTTGTCCCCTGGGCCTCCTGTTCCAGTTTAGGTCATTGGGACTTAGTACGATGCTCCCGCCTGGTCCTCCTAGGATTTGGAGTTTGACTGAGACTTCTGTCCCTGTGGCTGTGCCCTTATTGCTGGGGGCAGGCAGGGCTTGGTGAAACTAGCTTCCTAACTTCCCCACCCGCCACCCCCTCCAGACTCTTTGTACGCTGTCCCATCTTTCCTGCTCTTCCTGTGTTGGCCACAGTGGTGGTGGGTAGGGAGGTGGATACAACGATACATGTCTTTGCCCTGAGAGAACTTCCAGGTACATAAATAAATACTTACTGTACAAAGTGAAAAGTGCTGTTAGAGGTGTGTGCAGCAGGCCAGGGAAATAGGGAAAACAGAATGATTTATTCTGAAGCACTAACAAAAAGAAGTATTGTTTGAACTGGGTTCTTAAAAATGAGTAGGAGCTTATCAAAGGTAGAAGGGCTTTCCAGGCAGAGGGGACAACATGAACTAAAGCTGTGAATCTAAACTTGCTGTAACTGCTGGGATGCCTTCCCACCCCAGTGGTCCAGCCCAGTTTTACAGTCTGGCTACCTGTCTGCCCTGCCCCTTTACTGCCGTCCATCCTTCTGATAGGAGTAGTATCTGAAGGAAAATCACTTTCACGTGTATTACCCCATTTGACTTCAGTATGATGCTATGAAATAGGCCAGCGTAGTGATGGTTATTCTCATTTCATAACTGAGGAAACTGAGGCCCAGAGAGGCTAGCTAGGAATTAGAAGACCCAAGGCAAACAGCCCAATTTCCAGTGTTTCTGAGGCCTTGCTCTGGGCTCAGTCTGTAGCTATGGCCCTGAGTCATGGTCTCAGTTTAAATTCTGTCCATGTTTGGTTGAGGAACACCAAATCCTAGTCAAGGAGCTCAGTGCACATATGCACGTGTGTGCACACATGCAGCCATTTGGAGCCGGGGCAGGACACATGGAAGTAAACAAGAGCTGAACTAGAGTTGGGTAACTGTCGAGCCCAAATGCCATCAGTTCTCATTTTGCTGCAGGACTAAAACTGTTTGTTGGAGGATCAACCTGTGCGCAGGGTCTAAGTGAAATCTGTCAGAACGAGTGGGAAAGGAGCTATTTTTAGTTCGCAGAGTCACTCACTCGGCGGTGTTAGCTGAGGTTTGAGCCAGTCCCCTACGCTCTCCACAGTGTTATTTCTGAAGGAGAAATACCGCTTGAATGCTGTGTAAAATCCATTAATGAACCTGGAAGTTTCCAGGGTGTCTTTGTCCTGCAGCTCCCTCGGAAGGCTGCCTTTCCTGAATGACCTTCCTCCTTTCCTATATTTAATGCATTTCTAATTTTAAGTTTGTGTCAAGACTGTGGGACTTTGGTGCCCTAAATAACACAGAAATCTACCACCAGCAAACAGCTGAGTTCGGAGGGCTCTGGCAGAGTTGAACACAGCCTGCAAAAGCATTCCCAAGTTATTTTCTGGTCAGTCCTGCGCAGCATCAGTGCCGTGCTTGGAGGATCGGGAGGTCTCTGAGACCATAGGCCCCGGCAGCCCAGTCCTTGCAATTGCATCAGGTTTTAGAAGCCTCCCCGAGTGTGGTAGCAGTGTTCACCCAAAGACTGCTGCACTGGGGATTAGAAAAACTAGCACATCTGTGCTGTAGCTGCTGACCTAACAGGGGGAGAAATAACACAAAACAAACCTCAGAGCAGTGCACACTCAGAAGAGAGAAAGAGCCACTGGGCTGTCTTGTTCGAAAGAGATGGTAAAGGATATGATACAGAAGCACTTGTTTACTACCTGCTCTTTCCTTGTTTGTTTGTATTTATTGTCTCACTAAAATACAAGATCCAGGAGGGCAGAAGTCTATTTATCTTGTTCAAGCCTATGTGCTCCCAATGTCTAGAATAGTTCCCGGCACCTCTGAGGTGCTTAGTGCATGTTTCTGACTGAATAAATGAAAAATGAATGAAAGAAATGGTTTTGGGGAGATGGGGCCCTCTTTAGATTCCTGTAGTCTGCATGTCTCAGTGCCAGGCCAGTTCAGGAATAGGCATTTCGATGTTTTCAGGCATTTGGGCATCATCACATATCCTGTAGAACCAGAGAACAGAAAGACTCTGACCCTGTAATATGCTCAAACAATCCAGAAGGTTCTTACGAAGTCTGTTGATAACGGGGCTTATAGTCAGTCCTTAAGCACGTCACAGTTTACCAGGTGCTTTCGCACATACTCATCTTCGGTTTTTCTTCTTTCATTCAGCAGATGCTTATGTCTGTCTGTCTGTCCAAGCACTGCAGGAGCTGAATGGGGAAAGCAGACAGGAGTGGAACAGTGCTTGTCTTAGGGGCTGGTGAGCTAGTGACAGGGCTGAGATAAGTTCATTGCAGGACAAGCAGAATGTAGCAAATGCTGTAAGAGTGAGTCTGACAATGAAAATATTTTGATCCTATTCCTTCCTGTGTCCTTAGGGACCTTTTCTTTCTTATATTTTCAGTCCTTGTAGTTCTTTTGGATTCTTATGATTGGCAGGGGGCGGGGGGGAAGGTGGTGACTGGAAAAGTCTTCCTGAATTGGAAGCATTGACATTAAATTAGTTCTCAAGGGAGTTAATGTAAAGTAACAGGGGAATCTTGGCAAGAACTTGTACTAGGAGGAAAGAGAAGAAGAGCAGCCAGATTAGACTGCATATTGACAAGAGAGGGAACAAGCCAGCCAGGAACTGCAGTGTCTCAGAAGTTGAGAAGATTTCAACAGAGAGGTCAGGGAGGTTGGAGACTGAGACAGAACACTGGATTGGTGGAGGGACGTGTGGTGTCACTTCTGAGAGAAGCTTCAGCAGCTGCTGAAGCAGGGATGTAGAGAATGAAAGGGCCATAGGAAATACAGGCTGCAGGTGTGAGTGAGCCTTTCAGGCAATTCGGTGGTCAAAGGAGGTAGAGAACAGACTCGGGGACTTGAAAGGAGAGCCTGGCTCCCGTTACTTTTGTAAGCTTGGGGAAACTAGAGTGTGTCAGAGGGCTGTAAGGGACGGGTAGGGAGGGAGACAGAGAGAAGGCTTAGCAGCAAAGATGCTAGAGGGAGGGGACAGCTGGAGCAAGGCCCCCACAGAGATGATGAGAGATGAGGTTGAAATCACTTGAAGGGGTTTGTTCTCACAAGAAGGAAGGACACTTTCTTTCAACATAGGAACAAATAAAAAAGGGGATATGTGAAGACAGAAGTTTTGAGGTGGAGAAGAGAAATGCTTTTATTGAAGTGTGTGTATTCTTCATTATCATGTTGTATCTTAGTTTCATTTATTTATTTAATAAGTGTTTTGCACATCCTACTGTTGCACAGTGCATGGTGTCAGGGATTCACAGAAGAAAGACAAAGTTGCTGTCCAGTACTGTAATTTATTAGTATTATAGTAATTATTAATATGTCCATCTCTAAATCGAACTTTTGAGTTCTTTGAGAGCTCAGTCACTGTCTTATTTATCTTTGTGTGGTTAAGGCCAGGTGTGGTACAAAGTAAATAGTCAGTAGAAGTATGTTGAAAAAAAGTGTGAGCACCTGTTAGGTGGCTTAAGTCCTCCTGGTTAGACTGAAAGCCACACTGTCTGCGGGCATCATGCAGTTAGTGTGGGGAGGCCTCCAGGGAGGGACAGGTTTGCTCTGCTCTGTAGTGGGAGCATCCAGCACTGTGTGGTAACTGCCTGGAAATGGCAGAAGAAAGACACCAGTGTTGGCTCTGGCCCCTGGGTGGGGGGTAGGACAGATGTTCCTGCCATCATTCTGGGGGTGAGGAAATTGAAGTTCAAAGAGAAAGCTATCACAAACTCAAGGCTACACAGTCCGTGGCAGACCAGGGACTTGAACTTGGCTGTCAGAGCCCTCACCGTTCTCACTGCTAGCCCTGTACACCAACAGCTTCCTCTCTGGACTTTCTGACCAGAATGTGGGCCTGGGCTCTGGTTTTGGCTGCCACTACGTGGTAGGTGGGTTTGATGGAGACCTGGTAGCTCTCTGTAGACTTGTGATCTGGATCAGTGTCTTATGAGGAAAAGCAGGAAAAAAGAAACAGCCTCAGTAAGGAGTGGGAAGGTAAAGTTAACTCAAGATTATGGGAAGTGCTTGCCGGAGTTGGAGGTCTAATGGACAGTCTTGAATGTAGAGTAAGACCGGGGTGGGAATTTCTACCGTCACCTGCTATCCACATGACTTTTGGTCAGTGCTCTTCGAGCCTTATCTCATTTACCAGGTAGGGGTGATAATATCTGCTTTACCTTGCCCACAGGGTTATCGAAAGATGCAAATAAGATATATACTGGATTTCATAAACTCCAAAGGCTGTACAAAATAGTTATAATTGGGTTCATAGTATGAGTCACTCTATGCTTCCGATACAGGTTGTATTATAAGTATAATTCAGAGCTGCTCTTCTCTCTTAATCACTTGACATCTTAGGGCTATACATCCCAGATTGGGTCTTATGGTACACACTCCTTAGAATCAGAACCAGTTAAAATAACGGAGGCCAGACGTTTGGTAATCCATAGCCAGTCTTCATTCAGTGCCAGAAAGCGTGAATTCCAGTTGGCAACAAGGATGTTTCTGGCTTGTTTTCTCTCAGCAGCAGAGGTAATTCATCAGAACTGATTTAAAGTCCCAGTGACCTCATGTGTCACTACCACTCTGCCACATTACGACTGCCCCGTGGCATGCCTAGGGTCATCTTGGAGCTGACCAGCTGTCTTTTGTTGCATTTGACCTTGAAAACTGGGCGATCCCAGGGTGAAAGTAAATCATGCAGAGGTTTGGAGTGAACATAAATCATTAAGGGTTTAAAGGAGGCTGCAGTGGTTTGATGAGAGAAACGTAAGGTCTTTGAAGGTTGAGTGAGCTGTTCCTGAATCAGTTGGCCCGGGAACTAAAACTACCTCCATCTCTACCCTGCTCCTCTAGCTTGAACCCCCATTACCTGTTGCCTAATTACAGTGACAACCCCTTAGTTGAAAACCCCTTGTCTCTAGTCTGGCCTCATCCCAGTTGCCCCCACCCACCTGCCAAAATTATGTACTGAAATATAAATCTTATCATGCTATGCTCTCACTTTTTTTTTTTTTTTAAGATTCTTAGAAAATATAGAAAACAGTTTTTCCCACAGTAAACAGTATTGAAAACCTACTATGTGGAAGGAGCTTAGCTGAGCCTTTAGAATATAGTGGAGAATAAGGCCCAGCTTCTGATCTCAAAGGCTAGGTGAAACATCCAGCCTCAAATTCCCACAGCCAGTGTACAAAGAATGGAGTTATTAGAATATAAATTCTCAGGTTGTTGTTGACCTTGTTTATTACTGTAGCTCCATCACTTTGATTAGTACCCAGTGCATAGTAGGTGCTCAATAAGTATTTGTTACGGGGTTGAATGTATACCCTTACATTTTAATGGCTTTCCATTAAGGTTGAAGTCCAAAGTGTCTGGGTTGTCACAAGAAGCGCTTCCTAACCTCGCCCCTGTCAGAATTCCGAGCCTCACTTCTGCCTATCTCTCCCTTGCATTCCGCAATTCATCCATGCTAATCAAACAACATCATTATGTTGTCTGTTACTTCTGGGTCTCTGCACGTGCTGGTTCTTCTGCTTCCCTTTGCCCTTAGCTCCCTGGAAAACTACTCCCTATTCCCCAATCGATAACAAGGAAGATGTCTTACATTCATCTCAGTATTCTTACCTTCCAGCCTTGTCTTGGTGTCATTACCCACCTTCTTTGGCTCTGTTGAGCTGCTGTCCCTGAAGCTCTTTTCTACCTTCCCTCTACCTCCCTTGTCTCTGAGCCCCCTTGATATTCCAGGTCTGGACTTCGTTGGGCTGCTGAAGGCCTGGCTCCTTGACTGCGATGAACCCTGACCTTCCATTTGCCTTTCTTAAACATCTTCTTCTCCCCACATTGGCCCCAGCCAGATAGCTGGGCCTCTTTGCCAGTTCCACTTGCACAAGAACTCTCCCCTGAGCAAAGCCTGCATTTTGCCAGTTCCATTGCCTGGGAACTAGACTCTGTGTCCTGCACCTCTGGTCACTGCTTGAAACCTTGTTCTGAATGGCTGATTCCCCAGCAGAATGTGCCTGCTTAATCCTGAGGATTGCTGCTTCCTGGAGCTTCTTGCTTAGAAACCTCTTTGATACTCTTGTCTGGAATCACTGCCAGGCCCCTTTGGACACTTCACAGTGAATGGCTGCCGTACTAGTTCTAGCCTCACTTTGGCTTGCAGTGTCCTGAGCCACTGAGGCCTTGCCTGGTAGACATACCTTGAGGTAGATAAAGAATAAACATTGCTCTTGTCACTTCTAAGGAAACAAAACCAGGCCGTTTTGGGGTGGATGCAGCCTTTAGAACCCCCAAGTCCCAGGCCATTTGGCAGAAGGACTACCAAATTAGGACTAGGAAGAGAAGTTAGTCTTTGTACAATTACATAACTCCCTCCTGTGAAGCAGTGGTTCTCTCTGTGGGGACACTGTCAGTGGCCATCTCCTGCATCTGCTGCTTAGAGCGGAGCTCTTTTTACTGGCTTGGAGGAAACTGGCTGTGGGTAGCAGAAATGGAGGAAGAGATGTCTTTGCAAAAAGAGCAGCTGCCATGGCAATCAATCATGAAGATTTTGGCTTTTCACAGGGGCCAGAAGTGTAAGGAGAAAGGAAAGCAGGAGGCAGAGTGGGAGCCTACTCACAGGTGTTGGGAGGCTGCCTGTAGCTCCCAGGGGAGGTTTCCCATGTGCCATTGCAGGAGACCCAGCTGGCTAGGGACGGTTGCTCATGACTGCTGAACAAAACGCATGTGTCATAGCCAGTGCTCCCAGGACTGCGTGAGGGAAGTGCCTCACTCCAGAAAGGTAATTTAGTTATCTGTGAGTATCTTCTCTGTGATTTTATTTTCACGTGGTGCCTTTTAGGTAAGCTTTTTTGCATGCTTGTTTCTTTTCTTTTTTTTATTAATAGTCTAGAGCATTTGAGGATAGGGTCTTTATGGAGGAGCAATAAATTGGAGAAAGTCTTAGAAGAATCAAAAGACTTTACTTCATGGCTTGATTCTTGGACAAACTGCTTTACTTCTCTGAGCCTCAGATTTTGCATCTGTCAGATGTAAAAACACTTATTAATATTAGGGCTTCCTCTTCAAGTGGTTGTTATGGATGTGAAAGCACTTTATAAACTATGAAACAATAAACAAATGTAAGTTATGTTAGTAGATTCCTTTGTCATATTCAACCTTCTATGAGTTTCCATGTCTTGTAGCTCTTTGGAACTCATTATTAGTTATCATGAAGCTGGAGTTTGACATGAATAATTTGTATGATTCTTCTGTTCTTCTTTATCCATCAGTACTTGTCAAGTACCAGGGTTCATTCGAGCTGTGGACTTGGAATGTGACAATAGGACACTGAGTCGTCCAGCATTTTAAATAGGATGTGGTTGACAGTATAAATCTCTTACAGATAAGAGCTGAGGACGTGTAAGCAGAGAGATCTATAGGCAGTGTCTGGGAAAAGCATTGCTGGCCAGGTCTCTTGAGTCTTTGGGAGAGCTTGTTAGAGGAGAGAAAATTTGAAGACTAGGGGAGACTGAGTTTGGTGGGTGAGAAGATCAAGCTCCTCAATGACCTATGGCAAGAGGCTGATTCCTTCTGAGGTGATAAATTGGGATGGTGTTGACAGGCTTGGGTTTGAGTATTGAGGTTGGCAGTTAAGAGAGATTTGATTGGGAAGAGTAGGATTTTTTAGAAATAGAATAATAATAATAGCTTATATTTGTTGAACATTGCCTATGTACTACATATTGTGCTAAGCACTGTATAAATAGCACTTTCAAGTCTTACCACAGACCTATGAAGCAGTGTTCTATGTGACCTGAATTTTGTAGATGAGGAGACCAAAACTTGGAGAAGTAACTTGTCTGAGAACACAGCGAGGAAATAGCAGAGTTAGTAGCTCAGTGTCAGTGTTGTGGACTAGAGGACATACAGATGTACAGGTAGTTTTCCAGGTTGGAGGACAAAGAGGTGACTGTGAATGCTGCTCACTCCACCCCCCAACCCCCACCCAGAAGTCAAGATGGTGCCAGAAGAGGTAGAGCCTGTGACAGCTTATTCTTCCTGCCTAGGCGCAGACTAGGAGAGGTCAGCAAAGCCACTGAGTGGCTTTCCTTCCTCAGAAACTGCCACTTTAAAGCTGGGACAGAAGTGTGCCTTTGAAGAGTTGATAAAAGATATTTCAATTCCTCAAGGTCATTTCTTGGGTTTCTGTTTCCATTCATAGTGGCAGCAAGGCTGAATTTCTGAGTGTCTCAACCCAAATTACACCACTTTACAAGGCTCAGATTAACGTTTACCCAGGTCAATATTTTTTGGATAGCTCCAGTTGCCATTTCAAGAATAAGCTACTTCAGGACATGTACCATGTCTTGGTTGAGGGTGTGTCATTAGTACATAGCACCCTGCCTCTCAAGACAGTAAGCAGTTGGGTTTGTTATGGAATTCAATGGAAACCTCTTCTAATATAAGAGTCTGAGTCACCTGTTAGTGTCATTTTAGTCTAATATCTGATCACCTCATAGTGTGGTAGTCTTGCAGAGGAGAGAGCATATGGTGCTGCAGAGTGGGCACTGTATTTTAGGACTAAAGAAAAATCTGATACCCTGTTGGGCAAGGGGTAAAGGGCTGGGTCACATAGTAGGCACATGGAGAAGCTGTTGGGGGCTTGAGCTCCATGCACTCTGAAGTAGGCTTTGAGAGGTCTACCCCAGGGTAGCTGCGTTGTTGGCTAACGGAATTGTGATGTATTTGTCCTGGAGAGAGAGGAACAAACCAGTACTGACTCCTCCAGTGCCTCAGCATGAGGGTCAGAGAAATATAAGCATCTTTCTCAGTCTGCAATGCTCCATTCCTCAGACGCCTATTTACGGGAAAGAGCACAGAGGCACGCAAATGGTACATTTCCCTTTGCGTCCCTCAAGGTGAAATTTCTGCTACTGCATGAGGACTTGTGGGAGCAGTTCCGTAGTTACTGCTGTACAATGCATTTATCATTCTGCTCCCCTGGCATATTTTGCCAGGCTGCGTAATTTCCTCATTCCTTCCTTCACTCCGTGATGATGATGCATCTGGTGGCTGCCGCCTCCCTGATCAGAGTTTGTGGTTTAGTAGAAAGAACAATGTGTGAGCTAACGATGACAGCAGGTAGCTGTCTTGGTGGGGTGCCTGGTTCTCTGCTAAGCACTTTCTTCAATGCTCACGACAGCCCAGCAGAGTTCAGATGATTAGTCCTCAGTTTTCAGATGAGGTGGGTGAGGTTCGTGGTGGGCATTTGTCCAAGGCCACATGGCTAGTAAGTGACAGAGTTGTAATTAAAACTGAGATCCCACAGCATAGCCTATGCGATAACATACCAGGATCCCATTTTGATCTATAGTGTTAATTCTCTTTGGGACCTGGGGCCGGGGACTCGGCTTTCCTGGGCCTCAGTTTCCTAGTCTGTGCAGTGAGAAACTGTTCATTCCAAGGGCTCATCCAAAGCTCCAAGGCCACTATCACTCCGGTTTGATTGAAACTCTTACCTATCTGGAGGCTGGTTTCCTTTTTAGCTTTGAGATTTTTTTGTTTATTTTGTTTTATAGTGGCAAGTTAGTTGGTATGCATTAATTCCATAGCAACAGCATTAATATTAGGCAATGAAGAGCATAAATAGTGTAAAATACTATGGATCAGGACTGTCTAGTAGAACTTTCTATGATCATGGAAATGGTCTATAACAGTCCAGTACATTAGCTGATAACTACATGTGGTTACTGAGCACTTGAAATGTGGCTAGTGTGACAGAGGAACTGAATTTTAAGTTATTTTTAATTAAATATAAATAGCCACATGTGGCTAGTAGCTACTGTATTGGACAGTGCAGATATAAGTGGTATAATAAAATAAAACTAAATAGAGTATAGATTCTTCCATTTCCATCTCATCTTTCATATCCCAACTAAGGCTTCTGATTTCCACGTTGATTTTTCCAGAGGAAAAATACATGACATTATTTATTACATTTGTGTTATGCTTTCACTTTTAGCACACTGAAACATACCTTACTGGGTCATTTTTCCCTACCTGTCAGGCATGTAGAAAAGATGGCTAGTGCTATGTGCATTTCTCAGATAAGGAAACAGGCACAGAGGGGTTACATATGCTACTAGGAACTGAATAAATCCTTTTTGCATGAATAAGTGACTTACCTCAAGCCATTTTTGGAATAGTTGAACCAGGACTGGAAACATAGTTCTGATTCCCAGCCAGAATTTCCTTTAGTTTTTCTATCCCTGGTGATAGAAGAGGGAGACTTTCCTTGTTAGAAATAATTCTTTTATGTTGGGGACTTTTTCTTTTCATTTGATATTTTTCTATATTGATTGATTTTTTTAACTCTTACAGGCATTATCTTAATTATAATAGCAAAGTAGATATTTGGGGAAAATACATGAAATGCTATGAGGCCACATAATGGAACTGCTTCTATTTCGTAGATGTGAGAACTGTCATGTTAGTCCATACAGAGAGAGGCAAATTCTTCACGTAGGATCTGTGGTCAGAAGAGAATTGAATCCCTTCTTCAATTTTGGTAATGGTGGAATACTTCTTTCGGACAAATTGTCCCTCAGAAAACTATCGTAAAATCCAACAAAAATGTAAAAGAGATGACTATCTGATAGAACTGGAGAGTGACCAAAAGCAGACCCATTGTTCACAAGTGCCAGGGTTCCAAAAGTCAAGAGGAAACTGGGGAACTGTTCCAGATAGAGGGACTCTAGAGAGATGTGGGACTGAATGAAATGTACAGTTGTGCACTGGGGCCTTTTGTTGTAAAGGACGCTACTGGGACAACTAATGAAACCTAAATGGAGTCTAAAGTTTTGTTGGTAATTATAGTGTTAATTTTAAGGTTTGATGGTCGAGTTGTTGTTGTATAGAGAGTTGTCAGTTTTGGTGATAGACACACTAATGTATTTTGTCGTGGCATCAGTTTGGCAACTCGCTCAGAGATAGTTAAAAAAATGGAGAAAGAGAAGGCAATGTAGAGAAAATATGGTTAAATATTAGTATTTGAGAAATACGAGTGAAAGGTAAACAGAATCTCTTTGTATAGTTCTTGCAACTTTTCTCTGTTTGAATTTATTTCAAAATAAAATATTTTAAAAAATGTTATACTGAACAGAAATGAAAATAGAACAGATCAGCATTTGTGGGATACAGCTAAAGCAGTGCTTTGAGGGAAATTTATATTAAGTACATATATTAAGGATTCAGTGACTAAAGGTTCTATCTTTAGAAGTTGAAAAAAGGAAAATAAACCCAAAATAAAATAGAAAGAAAAAATAATAAAGGTAGGAGCATAAATTAATTAAATATAAGACAGACAAAAATAGAGAGAAATAAAACCAAAAGCCATTCTTTGAAAATGTCATTAAAATTGATAAAATCCTAGCTGAACTGATAAAGGAAAAGAAAAGAGATCAGAAAATACTAGTATCAGAATGAAAGTAGATGTGTCACTACAAAGTCTGCAGACATTAAAGGATACTAAATAATTATTATGAACAGCTTTGTACCAATAAATTTAGCAACTTAAATAAAGAATGGATGAATTCTTTGAAAAAAGACAGTCTACTAAAACTTATATAAGATGAAATAAAATCTGAACATCAATAATATATCTATTAGAGAAATCAATTCATTATTAAAAACATTTCCACAAAGAACCTTCTAGGCCAAGATGGTTTAACTGGTAAATTTTATCAAGTATTTAAGAGACAAAAGCACAATTCTTATATAAAATCTTTCAGAAAATAGAGGAAAGGGGGACACTTTTCAACTCTTTTGTGAAGTCAGCATAGTTCTGATACCAAAACTCAGCAAAGACATTACAAAACAAAAATTATAGACTTGTATCCCTCATACACTTAAACACAAAAATCTTTAATAAAGTATTAGAAAATCAAATCTGGCAATATATAGAAAGGATAACACATCATAATGAAAACTTGCTTTAACATTTGAAAAACAATGAATGTAATTCATCATATTAACAAAGTAAAGGAAGAAAACCATATAATCATTTCAACATATACAGTAAAAGCATTAACAAAATCACAATGAGGTATCACCTCATACCTATGAGGATGACTATTATCAAAAAGACAAAGAAATAACAGGTGTTGACAAGGGTGTGGAGAAAAGTGAATCCTTGTACACTTTTGATGGAAATGTAAATTGGTATAGATGTTATGGAATATAATACAGAGGTTTCTCAAAATATTAAAAATTACAATAATACCATATCATCCAGCAATCCCACTTCTGGATATATATCCAAAAGAAATGGAATCAGTATCTCAAGGAGATATCTGCACCTCCATATTGGTTGTAGTTTATTTATAGTAGTGAAGACATGGAAATAACTTAAATGTCTATTGATGGATGAATGGATAAAGAAAATGTCACACACACACACACACACACACACACACACACACGAATATAATTCAGCCTTAAAAAAGAAGATAATTCTGCCATTTGCGACAGTATGGATAAAATCTAGAGGACATTATGCTAAGTGAAATGAGCCAGACACAGGAAGGTAAGTACTGACTGCATGAGCTCACTTATATGTGAAATCTAAAAAAGTCAGACTCCTGAAAGCAAAGTGTAGAATGGTGGTTGCCAGTGGCTGGCAGGTGGGGGAGATGGGGAGATGTTGGTCAGAGGATATAAAGGTTCAGTTATGTGAGGTGACTAAATCTGGAGGTTAGCATATAGTATAGTAACTGTAGTTGATGATACTATATTGTATACTTGAAATTTGCTAAGAAGTAGATTTTAAGTGTTTTTAACACACACACACACACACACACACACACACACACACACACACACAACTGTTGGCCAGGATATGGAGAAATTGGAACCGTTAGGCGCTGTTGTTGGAAATGTAAAATGGTACAGCTGCTGTGGAAAACAGTATGGTGGTTCCTCAAAATATTAAAAATAGAATGATCATATCTACTAGTTTCAGTTTTGAATATGTATTCAGTAAATTAGAAGCAGGATCTTGAAGAATCTTCATAGCAGCATTATTCACAATGACCAAAAGGTGGAACTGACCCAAGTGTCTATCAACAGATGAATGGATAAGCAAAATGAGGTATATACATACAATGGAATGTTATTCAGCATTAAAAAGGAAGGAAATTCTGACATGCTAAAACATGGATGAACCCTGAGGACATTATGCTGAGTGAACACAAAAAGACAAATACAGTAGGATTCTACTTATATGAGGAACCTGGAGTGGTCAAATTCATATACACAGAAAGTAGAATCTTTATTCATAGTGGATGCACACAGGGAACAGCTCAAGTATCCGTCAGTGGAGAATGGATAAAGAACTGTAGTAGAATCATACAGTTCCAAAGGAGTAAAGTGATACATCCAATGACCTGGATGAAATCTCAAAAACGTTATTCTGAGTGAAAGAAGCCTTACGCAAAAGAGTACATAGTGCATGAGTCCATATATGTGAAATTCTAATTGGCAAAAGTAAAACCAATAGTATTAAACTAGGTACACATTATCATCTTTGTTTTATAGATGGGACACTGGAACTCAGGCCAAGGCTCCACAGCAGGTCAGTGGCAGAGCTAGGCCTGCCATCCGATGTCCCAACTGCCAGTGCACTCCCCTTTCCACTATCCCAGGTGTCCTTGTTAGCATCCTTGGATATAGTACACTGTCCCTGAGGAGAGCAATGCTGAGGGTGCCAGGGTGGTCTGGGTTTTCTTTCTCTAACTTTTCTTTTCGGTCTGAAATGTGCTCTTCCAGCTTTCTTGTGAAGCCTAACAGAGGATTGAGTTGGTTTGCTAGATCCATTCAGCTTTCCTTCTCTTTGTGAGACTGGAAGAAGGAAGAAGCAGCCAGGCTGGAGAGTGCACTGACTGTGTTATTAGGAAGGGTTTTCTGGGCCTCTTTCCTATGCAGTTAACACCTTTAATTAAAAATAAAACAAGCAGATAACTTGCTTCTTTCCAAATATTGCTGAGAATCTTTGTGGTTTTGTTCTTGGTTGCATATCCTGGTGATGTCTGAACATTAAGTGCAAATTGAGAAGGTACTGAGAGCACCATTACCAAAGAAGGTTCTCAAGGGGAATGACCAAGTTTAGAATACAACAGTCATGTGCTGCCAGGTGGGCAGGGTTCCACTGGGCTCTGAATATGACCCGGAGGCTGGCCTTTTCTGTGTATTTGTACTTTTGGGATGTCTGCTCATGTTTTTGTTCCCTGCAGGCTCATTGACTCTCCCTCCCCTGCCCCTACTCTTGTCTCTGAGGAGTCTTGCTGCCAGCGATGCCTGGGCAACACCCAGAAGAGAGGAAGCCAGCAGCACACTGTATTCATGCAGCGAGATGGCACCTCAACTTCTCTGCAGTGAAACACCCAAATTAATTCATTGCTGTTAGCAGCCCTCCCAGTTGAGGAGACTCAGGGCAGTTCAAAATGTTCAATGCAAGAGGTGGGGGTGAGGAGAACTGGATTTTAATGTCCACACTCAGATGCTTTTGCCTGATTTACCTGGGTATTTCATAACCTTGGAAACCAACGGGCTAGAGGTTGGTGGGTGGATAGAAATCAGAACAGTGAAGTCAACCTTTCTTTCTAACTTAAAAGGGAAAAACTCTTATGGTTTTTTACTTTTCTTTCTTCTACCCTAATCTTCCACCCTCTTTCTACTTGTTCGGCCACTTTCTCTTTTTTCTGTCTCTGTCCCACTTTCTATTCTTTTACCATTTGTCTTCTTAGAATATAAAAACATGGAATGGCAGGGAAAATACTGTGCATCACCAGACTGCTGCTCCTTCCCCAGGTAATAGAGTCAGCATCAGAAAGAGGGCATCCAGAATGTAATGTTCGCTTATTCAGAGTTTATCACGTTTGTGATGTGCTGTTTCACACTGCTTACTGTCTGATGTGAGCAAGGCTGCCACCGACCTAAGGAGGACCAAGGCACAAATGGATCATCTTTTCCTAACACTCTCGCGTTCCACCAGTTCGGCCTCTGATACCCACAGGCATCCCTGCCTATTTCCTCTGGTGAACAGTATGGGTGATTGCAGCTTTGTTCATGCATCTACTTAGTGATAAGATGCCAATTGTTCACCTTGTTTAACTTGGTTTTCTGTCATCCATTCTGAGGAAGCAGAGGCTCTTTGCCCACTGTCTTATTACTCCTGAGTCCGAAGTATGAACTTCTTATTTCCCTGTGTTTTGGTCACCGACAACTTCAAATAATAACTACAGTCTCTTGTGATCCTGAACAAAGAGACCACAGGAGGTGGAAGAGTTTGGGGCCCCTCCTAAAACAGGAGTTCTAAAATTCCTGGAGAGCCAGGGATTCTGTAATGTAATACCTTGAACTGGAAATCAGGACAGCCAGGTTCTAGACCCAGTTTGCCAGTAACTTGCAGTGTGGCCTTCAACGTATCAGTGTCCTTTGAGTCTCAGTCTTATCATCTGCTATAAGCTTCAGGGCTTGCAGGGGCATAGGTGTAAGTTAAGCTATATCCCTACTCAGGTATACTGTCTTTTAAAGTGCTTGGTGGGCTAAACAAGTGGTGGGCAAAACATGCACCCTCACGACCAGTTTAGGGCCTCAGGGAAGTTATCATGACCACTGTATCCGAGTCGGTAGCAGAGGTCCTGACAGCACGGTTGCTGGGCAGAAGGGCCTTTACCATTGTGGTGTTTGAAGCTGGTAAGTGTCAGTGGCCCTTATCTGCTGGGTTGGTCCTCAGAGGATCTCTCTTGGCCACTGAGTGCTTGCATTACCCCTCATAGTACATACCACTGATCATCAGGGCACTTATTAGGCAGGAAGTGTGGGACTAACCCAACCCAGCCCTGCCATGCCAACATGTAGGACATATCCTGTGGGTCAAGCGATTTCACAGAGGCCTCTAGAAGTTCCTAAAGTCTGATCTAGTCGGGCCATGTGGTCACACAGTGCTGCTTGAACCCTCTCCGATTCCATTTTAGGGTGGTGGTTATTGTTAGAAAGCTCATCCTTCCTGAGGGTGTGGGAGGAGGAGGGTGGAAGAGAAGGGACAGGGTTTCAAATGTATGTTAATAGAAAGAGAACTGACTCTGGGTAATGAGCACATAATGCAACACATAGATAATATATTGTAGAATTGTACACCTGGAACCTATGTAATTTTTACTAACCAATGTCACCCCAATAAATTTAACAGTTAAAAAAAAAAGCTCATCCTTCATTTTTATCACTTCTGTGGGAGATAGGTAGGACAGGTATTTTATAAAAATAATTTTTAATTCCTGGTTATAAATATAGTACATGCTTATTTATAGAATTATAAAACACCAGAACCATCCATAATTTTACAACCTAGGGAAAAACCACTTATAACATTCTAATGCTTTTTTCTATATGAAATTTTAAAAAATCCCAAGATATTAATATATAGTATGTTTGCTTTGTATCGATTATCACCTGTAATTATATTGACAATATTTCCCTCATATTATTGAATATTCTTTAAAACAACTACTTAACGTTTAAAAATAATAATTCATTATTTGGTATGTGGGTAGCTCCCTGACCAGGAATCGAACCCAGGCCACAGTGCTGACAGCGCCAGCGCCGAAGCCTTAAGCCACTACACCACCAGGGAACTCCCAATAGTTCATTATTTGGACATGCTATAATTTATGTGGTTATTTTTGGAAATTTTGGTTGTTTCTAGGTTTTTGTTAATTATCCTGTGATCAACATGTTTGTACCTAACTCTTTGTTCGAATCTCTCAGGAAGAATTTCTAGAAATAGGATTCCTGGATCAAAGGATATGGACTTTTTAAAGGTTCTTGACACATATTTAATATGGCAAGACTTAGTAAAATTTAGTCCTCGAATCCTATGCTGATCACTGGCGTAATGGCAGATGCCTGGGAGTGAAGTGTCTCATTGGAAAATTCCCTGTATCCCTCAGTGGGGAAGGGGTTTTTAAGGTACCCCACATGTTCTTGCCATCATTAGCCCTTGGCCTCCAACTCTGCGAGGCTCTTGGTGAGCGGTTTGCTGGTGTCCTCGGCTAAAGCCGTATCTGGACAGGGTGTAGGCCCAGGAGAGCAGGGAGCTTCATAGTACCCTGTTTGACTGAGGGGCCAGCCTTCCTTATTGGAACAAGATGAGGAAACTGAGGTTGAGAGAATGTAATCATCTTACCCAATAAGCTTATTCTGCTCATTCATACAGCAGAATAAGCCTGGCAACCAGATCTCTTCACTTGTAACTTTTTTTTCCCTGCCGCATCTTGTCTTCTTTTAGAGCCAAGTGCAAGAGCTAATACAGTAGACTCTCTCTTAACCACCATCCATGGGGATTGGTAGATGCTGGATAAATGTAAATAGATCCTCTGTTAACCAGAACTCAAGCAACAGGCAAAATCTCAAGCAACTGCCTGGTTAATGGAGAGTCTACTATATCTTGCTCATGTGTGCTTCATGTGTACTGTTTAACATTTTTAACTAGAGAATTTTAACACCTTGCTTATTGTATTATACTTATTTGCTTTGTGTGCCATTTTAAAAAGAATAGGTGGAGTCATGGGAACTTTCAGACAGACTTACCTTTATATTATTTCCTCTTCTAGAATAGTGAGGCTGAATTAATCAGAGTTATACCATATTCACACATATTTTTATTAGGTACATAAACACCTAATGGTGATGGTCTTTGAGGAAGTTCACCAACTGCAACTTTAATTCCCCCACCCTGGTGCACCTACCCTGTTCTTTGATTTATTAGCTTCTATGTACTTGACTCATTTGTTAGGTTTATTATCTATCATTTTCCACTAAACTGCCATGAAGGCAAGATTTTTTTGTCCATTCTGACTTCTCAGTGCTTAAATCAGTGCCTGGCACATAGTAGCATTTGATAAAAAGTGTTGAAGGAGTGAATGATTTGTTCTTGAATTGGGAATAGGATCTTTGAGTTGGGGAAAGAGACCTGGGACCTAATTCTATTTTGTAATTGCCTATATGAGCTTGGGCAAGCCTTTCTTCTCTTTGGGTTTCCTTTTAGTCTCTAAAATAAAAGTATTGGATTTCTAAGGTTCTTTCTAGCTCTAAAATTTCATGATTCTATGCATTCTTAATTGTTAAATGCTTAGTAGTACTACAACTATTTTTTGTTTTATTTCCAAATAAAGTTTTATGCAGAATCTCAAAATCTAAAAGAGGTAAGAATAGAGCTGTTCTGATTGAATTGAGAATAGGGATAGTGAAGTGTAGGGAGGGAGAATGAACCCTTAGAGTTTGGCTGCCTGCGGGCAGGCCCTCTATGGTAGCTCCTGAAATTCAGCTAAGGAACACGAGGGTTCCATAGGACAGTTTGGAAACCCTTTCTCTGGATTAAGTGAGAAATGAGAACTGGGACATACCGCAGGGTAAAATTCTGTTGGTGCTCAGATGTGGATTTGAAGGGAATATTGACTCATGAAAAGAAGATGTGGTGTTAGGTGGTAGAATTGTAGATAAAGTTTTCTTTCTGCAAATAATTTCGTTTATTATTTTACAAAAATAAAATCAGGATAAAATTTTTTGGTTATGTGATTTTATTATAATAGAAACTCATTTGGTTAAGGTTACTCAATACATCTTGGTCTCTAGTTTGTTTTTCTTTTGTGGCTACACATGTTACATAGCTTGAAGCCTAGAGATCTGTTTGTTTTGAAATTGCCAGAGGATTAAAGGTCTTTATGGAGTTTTTATGTTAAGATGACCTCATTTATGGCTTTGCCCATTTATGGCCCCACCACGAGTCCTATCACATTGAAGTCAACCATTGTTAGTTAATGGTAGAACTACCATTAGTAAATATTACCAGTGGTAATATCTGAGCCTTACCTGGAGGATATGTGGGTTCAACAGGACAGTGAATTGAAGATAAATGACATAGGTGGTTTCTTTTCTCCTGTATCTGTAACTGATTTGAACTCTGTCTGGGCGACCAGCTGGGAAGCAAGCTAAGCTAATATTTATTTAGCTCTGTGATCAGAATCGTTTGAAGGATGGTTTGGCTTGTTTGAGTTTGAGTATTCACTAATAGAGAGATTGAAAGCTCTTGTTTTGTTGAGTACATATTTACCATGTATTACATCACCTTTTATTAATACAGCAGCTAAGGAAACATTCAGAGTAAATTGTCTATAGGCTTATTTGATTGGTATTCCTTCCTGGATGTATGTACCCAGACAAACCTTTCACTCAAAGATCTCAACACTTAAAAGAAAATATCAGGTATTTTTTTAAATTCAATTTATTCTAAAAACCACTTGAATTCCATGAGCATTTTGAAACTGTATGTTTCAGAGAAGTACAGCATTGAGATACTACCTTTACTAGAAACTTTCTGTGGCTGTCATCATAGGAAAAGCAAAGCCACTTGTTGATGGCTCTTACTGATTGCTCCAACTGAATGGTCTCATCTGTTGCTATGGCAACTCTAGCATCATTTGGGATTATTCAAACTTGATTTTTTCAAAGACACTTATTTTGATGATCCAAAATTTGAGGATTCAACAACCCTGAAAACTATTTTCCAGTTTTCTTCCCTGTCCACCTTGGTATTTGTAATCCTTAAAGTAGCATGTTTTTCTTTTCCTAATTTTAAAAACTTTTAAAAGTAATTTGTTCTTCAGGAGAGGGCTTGTTTGCTTGTTTGACTTGAATTTAGGGGAATCTGGGTAATATTAAATAATAACTTAGTATTTTCTCATCTTCTTATTTTAACAATTTGGTGAATTATGGTAAAGCTTTTTGGATCATTTTATATATGAGGAGCCTGAAGCCCAGCAAGAAGTGACTTTCCCAGGGATAATAAACAGTAGTGGCTGAGTAAGGATTAGAACCCAAGTGTCTTGATTCCCAGTTTAGTGTTCTTCTCAATAGATGGCCAATTCAGTGCATATCTTTTTCTTCCTCAGTTTGCTATTTGAATGTCACAAGATGACATTAATCAATACAGATGAAATGAGACAA
Source organism: Lyroderma lyra (assembly GCA_004026885.1). Classification (NCBI taxonomy): domain Eukaryota; kingdom Metazoa; phylum Chordata; class Mammalia; order Chiroptera; family Megadermatidae; genus Lyroderma; species Lyroderma lyra. Next base: position 229,980 of record PVJL010000605.1, on the reverse strand, counting down.
AATCAATGGGAACTAGTAGTGAATTGGAACAACATTATTACATTTACAACCTTCCAAGCCCAGAGAGTTGTTTAAGCTTCCATTTAAAATGAGAGATGATAGAAATGAACTATCTTTAGATGGATTTATGATTAACCATCTGTATCTTTTCCTTTGTGACCTGTAGAACCTCACATCATCTCTTCAGGAAATTTGCTGTTACACCACAGCTGACTTTTCTTTATTACTGTCTTCCTCAGTATTTAACATTTTGTGGTATGCTGGAGGAAAATTGCATTTGGACCATAAAATTAGACCTAACTTGATACTGAGTTTTATTCCAGGAAAATAGGTATGTTAAAATCAAATGGGGTATCTTAAGACTTAGTTTCAGTAAAATATTAATATATAACTCAGTGTATCATCATAGGCACTTTTTATTACATGGTTGCTCCCACACTATAAAATATAATGATATTCCTTAATTAAGGTCACTGACTGAATTAACATGCATAAAAACAATCCATCGCTCAGTATGCTCTCCCTACCCCCAGCCACCCAGCTTGGAGTTGCTCAGCATCTCCCTTCTCTCCTTCAAATTAATAACAAAAAAATGAGAAAAGACAAATCAAAATAAAAGCTTTTGGACAGCAACTAAGCTGTGCTGGGTTGATTTCGCCACCTGGTGGCAGAGGTCAAGGCATGTCTCAGTACTCCTTTGCTACTTTTTTTCCTCCTTGGGTCTATCCTACCCTCCTCTTCCTTTTTGTTATTCAGAACTCAGCAAATTCTACTTTAAACAATCTCTTGTATGTACCTCACATATTTCTTTCTCTTTCTTTTAATTCTCCCTTCTTCTTAAGTTTAGTGACCTTAACAACATTTATTGCTCCTTCCCCTTTCACTTTCTATCCTCCTTCTATTTTTGAGTCAAAAAAAATTTTTTAAGCAACCTTAATTGTGTTTGCTGAGTCTGAGAGCCCTGCTCCTGAAGGTGTAGGAACACCCTCTGATGTGATGAGCTCTCCGCTGAAGGGACAAAAAAGGCCTATATTTGGAAATGAAGTAACACAGGAAAGGCCTGGGGCCTTAAGCTGCAGAGGCTCCACATTTCCTTCTGCACAGAACCAACATTTCTCTCTCCCTTCCTCCTCTAATAAACCTGCTTTTTCCATAATACCAACATTTCACATAATTTTAAAAACCTATCTCTTAACCCACTTTTTTTGTTTTTCTCTTAGGTTTAATGGAAATTAAAATTAAAACCTTAGTTTTCTACCATTTTCACTACTAATATGCAACAGTTGGGGTGCTCTAAGGCAGTGATTCTCAAACTTAAGCACACATCAGAATTACCTGGAGGGTTTGTTATAATAAAACACAGCGATGTCTGGGCCCCACCCCAGGAGTTTCTGATTGAGTAGATCTGGGGTGGAGCCTGAGAATATGATTTCTAATGAATTCCCAGGAAGTAGGTGTTGATGCTTGCTGGTCCAGGACCACTCTTTGAAAACCGCTGTCCCCAACCCCCCAGGATAATGTGGCTTCTATGGTGTGATGTTGGGCAATGTTTTGCAATTCATCCTTTGGTTTAAGTGATTGCAGAGGCCATTTTCTGGCATATGGACTGGTTCCAGTCTGCCACTTTTTCTTCCACAGCAGGGACCACTTGACCTATAGCCTCAGACTTTAAGGACGGAAAGTCTGTTTTATCATCTCTAGACCTGAGAAGAACAGCTAGGATACGTTAAAAGGTACTTAGCTGGGTATGTGTTTGGGTATGTGGCTGTTCTTGCAAGGCAGCAGGCCCCGATATTAGGTATCACTTATAGTATTATTTCCATAAGAAAAAGGCCCTTGGGTTATGAATGGGTTACAATATTTTCTGTGGCATTATTTTTTGTGAAGTAGGCATTATAATGTTTGTCCCGTATCCCTTCTGGTAGTCATTTGATTTTCAGTGCAGGTCAGCAATTTATTAATGGTATTGCTATTATTAATGGAAATGACAAAAAGAGAAAATTTGTTTCTGCGTAAATCTTATTTGGCAATTTTATTGATTAGTCTTTATAATACTCTAGTCTTCAAATAAAATAAAAAAAAGAAGACCTGAAATACCGAAGCAAGTGATAAGTGGTAGCTGTTGAAGGGAGTGCCTGTGATGATGCCTAGTAAGTTGCAAATGCAGAGGCAATAGGTGCTGTGCTGAATCCAGAGAGTAAATAGGCTCAGGAAATACCATATTGGCTCTTCCTTCTGACCATTTTATCTGCTGTGTCATTGGAAGTGCAGCCAAATATCAGGTCAGTGGTGTGTACGATTTTAGCGTCTCTCTGTGCCCACCGATTATAGCTGGTTGACATACATTCAAAATCTCAGATCTCTAGTGCAGTAAGGGCCCTTAGCCATCATCCTAGTCCAGTGCTTTCCATCTGCCATGGTGAAATGAGGCTTAGATAAGGGAAAGACTTGCCCCCAAAGCACACATGTAATAGGTGGTAGAGTTTGGACTTGAGCCTTGTCTGGTGAGGCTAGGCCTATGCTGCCCCACCTTTCCCTTCACTGGTCTTCCTCAGTGACTGTAGGCCACTTGTAGACCTTTGGGTTCCCTTTAGTTGCCTATGGACAGTGTGTTTGGGGAGGAGATGGATGCTTTTGCCTGAAGGCTTCGAAGTTCATTTTCTGACATGAGGGGTAGGTTCTGTCTCCGTCGTGTTCTTCCATAACTGCAGCCATTTGCTCTCCAGCTGCAGGCTTGGTTCTGGGCCCAGTGTTGTATCTTCAACCTTGCTCCAACAGGTTGAAGAAGCTCAAGTTCAGAGCCTGGGAGTCAATAAGATGTCACCAGGCTGCTACCTTTGTCCTGACCTGCCTTAGATCCTATTTTGTTTTATTTCTGTCTTGATAAGTTCATGTAGGGTTGGAGCTCTGCCTTGCTGTTATCAGTTCTTTCTTTGCTATAGAAGAGTTGAGGGGAGGGTAAAGGGTAATATTTGTCGAGCTTCTATTTTGTACCAGTCACTTTACTCACATCATGTTATTTAATCTTCACCACGTCTTTCAACATTATCTCTCTTTTTCAGGTGAGGAAACTGAGGCTCAGAGATCATGGGACTTGCTTATCGTGATATACTTAATGAATGGTGAAGCTGGGGTTCAAATTTGAGTCCACTGAGCTCCAAATCCCACACTTTTCCTATTGTATACTTCGGGGCCTGTAGTTTGCCCATAAACCTAAGTTTATTTATTTTTTCGGTGAATAGTTATTGAGTCCTACTATAGGCCAGCCACATGCTAGTCACTGGAGAGGCAGCCCCTGCCCTATAGAGCTTACCGTCTATTAGGGAAGACAAGATAATGGTGAGTGTGCAGAGCATTGAAAAGCAGATACTATGGCGGTACATAACAAGCAGCCTACTCTAGTCCAGAGTAGGGTAAGAGTACAGATTGAGCCAGACCTCCTGGAGGAAGAAACATTTAAGCTGAGACTTGTGTTAAAGCATGAAAAGCCGTTGTACAAAGACCTGAAGGAAGGCTTGTGTGGCAGGTACATAAGGAGCAGTTGTGGACTGATGTTCTGCTGCTTACTAGAAATCCTTCTTATGCTTCCTGTCTGCCTGGCATGTAATGGGTACCTAGTGAATGTTTGCTGAATGAACACATGAATGGATGAAACAATAAATAAATGGCAATTCAGAAAGCTCATTTTGTTTCTTATGTAATGTCATAATAAGTTACCTTGGAACAATTCATAGTTCCAAACAGCTTTTTCCTCCAGCTCCTCTTTACTGGCTGATGTTTTGGGTTTCCTTGCTATATTTTGAATGTCCTCACATGTGTCCTGCCTTTCCTTCACAGCCATGGGGTGTCTTCCTCTTTCAAAGAGAGCAAAAGCTGAGCTGCCCTATTATCCTCTGTGTGGCTGCCTTGAGCATGAAGTTTGAAATAGCGTCAGTGATTTGATTTTTTTCCTCTGGGGATCTGGCAATTGAAAATAAATGTAGAAAGAGCCCCAAAGGAGGTTTTTCTTGGGGGCATGAGAGATGACAGTACCAGTTATTGGTGCACTTTGACAATGCAGAGTTATATAAGTGGATGAAAAATAGAGGCTATTCCACCAAAGTCAGCCTGCCTTACTTAAGTGCTTTTATTTTCACAAAAGTGGGTGGCCCAGAGTGGTTCTGTAACTCCACTATTTGCAAATTCCTACTTCATGACATAGAGAAATAGAATTCTATAGATTGAGGTTCAACAAATGTGAATTTAAACAATGAATATGTGCTGTTAATGAGTACTTTCACATTGTATTCAATGACTAAAATATAAACAGTATTCAGTTTCTAAAAGAATAAATTTCCTACCTAACAATTCTGTTAAGAAAGACTAGCAGAACATTGCAGAAGGTGAAGTAGGTGAGACTAGCCTACTTGTTAGTATACCTTAATCCAGAAAAATTCCAAGCCAATTTGAATCCCAGTTTTTTTCCAGATTTAACCTCCTGGGGTCTTCTCTTTCTGTTCTATTAATAGCTTCTGGACTGAGGAGTAGGCCCACCTCATAGTGAGTTTGAAGGGTGGTCTTGATTGACACTAATGAAACTGAATAGATGAGTTTTGGTTCTTATTTGTTTTTTATTGGTTGGTCCATTCATTCATTTATAAAACATCTGTTGAATGACTCCTACACATAGGCCACTATCGATAGATGCAAAGACAAGATTTGCAGTCTTGCCCTCAGAAAGCTTACAGTGCATGGTGAGACAGATAAGAGTATGCAATGCAAGATGAGTGGGGGAGTGTTGGGGTGGCACCTAAGGCAATATTGATGGTCAGAGAAGGCATCCTAAGAGACGGTGCATTGTAGAAGTCCACCCAGGGTTAGCTCTCAGTGAGAACTCACAAAGCTAAGCCCTCATAACTCCCTAAGAGAGGACGGGGCCATAGTCCATTCAGTAAGTACTCAGAGTAATCTTGCCCATGTCCCCCCACCATGGTAAGAGTACGATTATTTAAAAAGGATAATCAGGAGGTAATCAGGAGTCCTGTTGCCTTGCACCTTTAGGTTAAATGTAGGGTTTGGAGGTCTTGAAGATTTATTTTTGGAGACTGGTTATAGCTATAGTTAATGACTTATGGAGGAATTTATAGTCAGATCTGCACTTGACATTTCTGTCAAAGTTCATTGGAGAAAGCAGGTGGTCAGAAATCCTCCCTGAAGAACTATGTAGTTATTGTGTGATCCTGAAACTATAAGGTGGAGGAGGAGCCTTTGGCAGGTGCAATGAGGAATTCAGAGCTTGGCTTTGACGGTTATATGTTATTTTTTCACAGTGTGCTTCGGATAAAAAATGGGCAGTGTGACATTGAGAGTGCCTCAAGAACGGGCTCCCTTTCCAACTTGCTGATGACCTGTACAGTCAAGTCCATGCTTCCCCTCCCATACTTCCTCCCTCCTTCCTCCCCCCTCCATTGCTAGAGAAATAGCAATTGAAGTATCAGCCTTACACAGTGGATGATGTGGCCTTCAAACAAAGATGAATTACTCGCAGTGTGCAGTAAAATCCCAAGTCAGAGGAACTAGTGGTGACTCTCATCTGGCAGGGGGCTGCCTCCCAGGGACACATAGCACATTAGTCAAGACTAGAACCCAGGGCTTAGGATGTTTTCTCTGCTTGTTTCACAGTCTCATTGACTGAATGAGATTTTCCCAGCTGGATGGTCACCAAGCTAGGCCTGGTCTTCTCCCTGAATTTGGAAGCAAGGACAAGGTTTTTAAAATCTGTGCCCCTCCCCTTCCTCCCTTTCTGATTCAAGAGACTGACCTGTGTGGGTCTCTTCTTGCCTCTGCCCTGCTTCATGAATCCGGGCAGCATTCCTTTAAGAGTGGTCTTGCATGTGGGATGCCAACTGAGACTGAAGTCCTGCACGGCAAGGGCCAGTCAGGAGACAGGTGGGGCTGGGAGAAGTGCTGTGGTCTCAGAGGTGACCTCCTTGCTGATTTTAGAGCTTTGTTTAGTGCCTGCTGGCAGCATGCCAGTACAGAAGGAGCTGTAGATTCACTAATGCTTGGTTCATGGTTAGACTTCCGTGCATAATTAGTATTTTTTAAGTCATTTTATCTAAAGACTTCAAATTTAGAAGACTCTAAGCACTTGAGAGATATTTTATGGATTGCAGCTGAGTTTAAAAGGATCTTGTCGCATTTCTCCCTGGCCCTTAATACTGGCCAGCTGCTTCTAATCACAGTCAGTGAAGTCGTGTGACAGACTCTTCCAGCTTCTTGCAGAAGAGGTCATGCTCTGGGTCTTTCTGAGGAGCTGTAGAACTGTGTTTCTCAAACTTCAGTGTGTATGCAAATCACTTAGGGATCTTGGTAAAATACAGATTCTGAATCTGTAGGTCTGAGAACCACACTTTGAGTGGCAAGGAAATTGCTGAATGTAAGGCATAGAAAGGTCCTTCGAAATGGATCACCAAATCTAAGCCTGTCCCTGTACAAAGGAGGATAAAGAGACCCAGGTAAGGAGAGTGACTTGATGAGGTCACAAAGCCAATTAGTGGAGGAGACTAGGACTGAATCTCAGGTCATCACTCTCCCATGGTGCATATACTTTTCCTGTGCTGATCAGGAAAGAAGTAAAGTAGAAATGAGGTTCCCTGCTTGCATTATCGAGTTTAGAGCAGCCTTACAGAGCCAAAGTCTGATATATTGTAGTCTGAACCTACCCAGAGCCCTCCTGTCTTAGATTGTAGTGAGACATTTTCTGTGTCCACCTCAGGATCTTAAACAGAGCCTCCCTCTCACCTCTCTTGGTGTTCAGCAGTGCCTGTTGAACAGAACTTGAGTCATTTCTACACTCACTGGTACTAGAAAGAGTCAGTTGGCTTAAACCAAGTCTTCACACACATTCAGATGCCAGGAGCAAAAGGTGGGTCTGGGACACTGAGTCAGCCACTGGACTTTAGAACTTGCTTAGCACTTGGGCTCTTAGAATTCACTAAGTGGTAAAGGGGACATACTGGGAATGGGGTAGGGTGAGTTTGACCCAGATACCCCTCCAGGGGCCTGGAGTTGTGGGAACAGCACAGCAGCCAGAGAACATGGCAATAAACACTGTATTTTTGTTCATCAAGGAGATCCTGTGAGTGGGGAGGGGCACAGGAGCAGGTACTTTGCAGTCATCTAGGCAAGTAGGCAAGCTCTGTATTCTATAAATATTTATTGTGTGCCTACAACATGCCAGATGCTAAGCTGGTGCACTAGGGGATGTGGAGATAAATTCCTAAGAGTTCTCATCTCAGGAGGCTCTGGGGTAGATTCTGCAGCAAGACAACCTCTTGGAGTAATAGTATGGCAGGATTCTGGTCTTGATGGAACCATTCACTAGGTGGGGATTCAGATAGAGGAAACAATTCCAGGTCGTACTTGCTGGACCTTTGACACAAAGCAGGGCACCATTTCTGGAATAAGGACGATGCTTAATGATGAAAACCAAGGAACAAGTCAGGGTCAAATGGCAGATAACCAAGCTTGCTTCTGAGCTCTGACCTCAGATGGTTTAAACCTTTCTTAACTGAGGACCGGACTGCCTGGTCAGGGCTAGACTGGGTCTGGAGGTGAGCCTATAGGTAAAGGTCACCTGGTGAGGATATGGAGGCAGGCAGTCTAATATCAGAAGGACATGGCCACATAGGTTTACCACCTGTTCACCTGTGTTGGCCCTGGTTGTACGAATCATCATATTCTGTGATTATGGAGAGTATGGTTCTGGAAACTTCTCAGGTTTAGGCCCTCTGGGGCAACAGAGGTGGCAGGAGGCCCTTGTTCCCATCATCCTTTGTACTAACACGTCCCAGGGCTTCCCAGGGCTGAGATGTCATTAAGTATCTCCCGATGGAGGCAAGGGAGTGATGGTTCAATAGGGAGAAAAACTGAGTGAACAGGTGTGTTGATTGAGACCATCGAGCAGGCTGCATTTGAAATCGACACCCAGTGATTGAACCGAAGAGGTGCTGTGTTGGTAATGATGGTAACAGTCGAAGGGGGACAATGCCTGGCCCTTGATAGACTCTCAGTAAATATTTGTTGACTGAGTAGGTGTTAACAAAGTGCTTTGTAGTTTGCAGAACACTTCCAATTACATTCTCTCTCCCAGACTCTGAGCTAGGCAGAGCATTATGCTCATTTGATGCCAAGGAACCTGAGGCTCAGCGTGTTACATATTTTGCCCAGGATCATACAGCTGCTAAACGGCAGAGTGACACTAGCACTCAGGTCTTCTGAGTCTCTCTGTGGTCTTTGAAGATACGTCTGAAAATGTACACAGGTGCTGCCAGGGATCTTGCTATTGTACATTTGATTTTTGGTACTTATTAAACAGATACTGTTTTTTTAATGCAAAACATTTTTAAAAAAGGAAATGTGCCTCTCTGTGTGCATTTTTACCAAATTGAGCCCTTGGGTGTCTTTATTTTTAATAAGTAAAAAACACTTGGGTCTGGAACAGCTGAACCAAGCAGCATTGCTGCCTACTCATTAGCTCTGTCTAATTAGTTTGAACGCGAGGTAGGAAGCAGCAAAGGCACCATTTTTGTGTAGCAGGAAGGGTCTTGTGTGGCCTTGAATCCTTCCTCCCTCCCTGCTCCCCCTACCCTCAAGGCCATGGGAAGGCACTTCCTTTCACAGGACAGTAGTGTATTTATGTTGCAATGAGAGAGGGGGAGGGGGAGGGAGAGGGAGACGTGTGGAGGGGGCGGGAGTGAGTGAGAGAGAGAGAGACTGTGTGTGTGTGTGTGTGTGTGTGTGTGTGAGAGAGAGAGAGAGAGAGAGAGAGAGAGAGAGAGAGAGACAGACAGACAGACAGACAGACAGACTGACTTCTGGGAACCTAGAGACATGGTGAGTTTCTCCATTTTTCTTACCTGTGCCCAGACATGGAAGGCAGAAGAGTATTGCTTTTTCTTTAAGAACAAACACGATACAAGCCATTTCTCTGAATACTTGGAGGACCTTGGATTCCTGTAAATGACTTTTAAAAGAGAAAAAGCTCACCTAAAAGGTTTTGTTGCTGAAACTTGGGCCCCAGGTTTGCTCGTGAGTGGAAAAGTGCTGGCCTTGCTCCCAGGCCTGTTGTAGGTGGTTTTGTCCAGCCGTCAGTGGTGACTGTGACCTCTGGGCCTGCTCGCTCCGGTCAAAGCTTTCAGCTAGAATTTTCCATATTCATGCTGCTCTGTTGTTGCACAAACTGTATGGCAGCAACTATGGAGAGAAGGTGATTTAACTAACTCCAGGACCCATACTTTATATGAAGGAACCTTAAGGAATGCCAAGGGCCAGTCGCAGTTTTTCTGAGACTCACTTTCTCCTCGGCTCCTTGAGCTGGCTGACTTCATTTCCCCATCTCTCTCCCCTCATCTCTGTTCCCTTTCCCCCAACCCAGTCATGGTCCTGTGTTACCTCCAGTCTTGCCCCCACTTTCCGCCTTCCACACAGCCACAGAGTGCTTGTGTCCTTCATTAACCCTACAGTGGCTCTTCAGTCTTGCCTGTCCAGAGCATGCATGGCCTTTTGGCCCACACTGATCTCTTCCACCTCTGTGCCACCACCACGCCTTTGCTCAGACCCTGCTTGTAGCCAGACTTGCAGTTCCTCGGCACACCGGATTCTCTGTGCTGCCTCCGTGCCTTTGCATATGCCATTCCTTTGACTCGATACTAGTTCTTTGGATTTTAATCCAAGTGTTAACCTATTTCCTCTCTAAAATTTTCTATAGATGCTCAGGCAAAATTAAGTGCTTTCTCTCCTTTTGCTCCTACAGTAATTCAGATGTATTCCTGCTATATTTTGATTACATAATTTTGTCATCATTTATTTGAATGTTTATTACTCTCTCTTACCCCCACTTCATTAAGCATTTGCTTGATGTCTGCTTTATACTATTACTACTACCTAATCATTATTGAGTACTGACTGAATCAGGCATTGGGCTGAGTAAGGGCTCATTTCCTCCTCCTTGGGCATAGACATTAATATTATCTCTACTCTACAGACTAGGAAATTAAGGCTTAGGGAGTTTAAGTGACTCAGCAAGATCTTAGAGCTAGTATTATAATTGGTAGATCTGGTGTTATACCAGGCACGGTGCTAGATGCTGTAAATATAATAATGTTCAATATGACATATTCTCTTCCCTCAAGGGACTGTGGTCTAGTAGGTGACAGATCAGTCAGAGTGTCCGTCCAGGATGCTGAGTCTAGTGATGGGGGACGTGGGGGTGGGGGAGGGCAGGGGCTGTGGGCGCACTCACCTCTGCATCCCCAGTACCCAGCAATGTGTAAATTGTTTTCTCCTGTGAGCAGGTCTCTACATCTAAGTCATCCTTTCTTCCACTCTCACCCTCTCTCATTCTCATCAGTCCTTCCACAGCACTTCCTTTCCATCAGTCTGGAATCTACTGTCTGTACCCCCTCCAGGCCCATTCACATAAATGGCTCCAAGAGTGTGAGGAGCGTGCGGGAGAGTGTGACGGCTTCTGGAGTCCCAGGAGTCTCCGAAGATTGCCTGTGCTCAGCTCATTTGTCATTGCCTAGGCTTCCTGGAGCACTTCCATCCTAGGAAATTTTTTCTTGGCCTCAAGACAGAACTTCTAAGAACATGTCCCAGGATTGGGCCCTTTGGCACGTTGTCCCCAGCTCTGACCAGCCTCTGCTGTGTGCTGGATTCTGTGCTGCTTGTGGAACAGAGAGCACTGAAACGTGGCCCCTGCTCTCCAGGGGCCCAGGACCCACTGTGCCAAACCAAGTGAGGGGCAGAAGCCTGGCTGGGCCTGGAGGCTGCTCCCTGTGCCTTTGTCAGGGCTGGACCAATAGACAGGTGTCAGCTCTGCGGGGAGGACTTTGCACAGGCAAGGAAACAGGCCGACCTCATAGGTGAGTCAGCCGAGGGAGGAGCATAAGTGGAGCCATAACAAGGTCGGGGGGACTGTCTGAAGTCAGAATGGTATGTGACAGGGCTGGCCCTGAGCTTACCCTGATTTCTTCCTGTCAGGATAACCTCCAGGAGAAAGTTAATGTCAAGCCATGCAGAGGCTTTGGGGATAACTGTTTTGATGTGAAATCAAAAGGGGTGAACCCTGTACCCAGTCAGGAAAATCTTCTAATTTTTCAGGGATGCAAAGAAAAGGAGTTAAGAAGAGCAGGGAGCAAAATACAAGGAGCCCTCCTGTGTACTTTGTGCCAGGTTATTATTTAATAACTTGTGTTATTTAATTTTTAAAACAACCCCACAAATCTGCGCTTATATTAGCTGGGGAAACTGAGACTGAAAGTCATACAGCGAGTAAACAGGAGAGTAGGCTTTGAAGCCAGGTCTGATCCCACAGCTTTACCTCAGCATGCTGCTATTCCAAGACTGAAACATACCCCTAGGGGAGATAGCTCAGTAAACACCTAAGTGTACCACACAGGAAGCCAAGAACGGGCCAGTGTGAAAATGCCAACCAAGGAACAAAAAGTTGGTAGTGAGATCTTTGCCAGCATGGGCTATTTTACTTAGGAAAAGAGGATGGTTTTTGAAAAGGTTCTTTCTGCATTATCTTCCCTGCTCTGGGCATGACTGTCTCTTCCCAGGGTTCTCCAAAAGCTCTGGGTAACCACATGACCCTGCGATCTCTGAGGGAGCCCTCTGTCTCAACCCGTCTGCTGGTGCCGTGATGAATAACCCCAACACAATTTAGGCTGGCCTGCCAGAGCCCTCTCTGTGAGTGCGTGTGATCCGTCTTACTGCCAGAGCTCATTTAGGCTCCTTTAATAATTGAAGGCCAATAATCGTTTCACAATTTGTCCTTCATGGACAGGAGTGGTTTCCTTGTGTAAGTGATAGGCCCGGTCTCCCAAGGATGCTCTGTTTCCTGAAGTGCAGCTGATTCAGCACATTCAGATGTTGCCACTGGGTAGCCTCGACTTGGTCAGGTCCCCTTCCGGAGAATCTCTGCTGTCTCATCTTTGAGAGCAAGCACATGAGGCTCAGTGGCTGGGGCTGGAGATCACCTTGCTAGGAATTTGGACGTGGGAGGGTGGCTCAGGCCCTTCCCACTGTGCTGAGGAGCCAGTGCATTTTGTCACTTTAGCAAAAAGAAGAGGAGCCATGGCAGGTCTAAATACCATCTGCTCGCCTGCATTGCTCTTTCTAGGCTGGTTCTAATTGCAGTTGCCCCAAGTCATGTGCTTTTTCTTGCTCCCAGGCCTCCTTGTCCTGCTCACCTTTCCCCACACACTGCTGTCCTCTCTTCCCCTTTCCAGCTCAGTTCGGGTCTTGCTCTCCCTGGAGGAAGGGCCCGTTCTCTGTACCTCTCAGCCCTTTGTGTCTTTCTCAGCACTCATCCCCCTTGTGAGAGTTACCTGTTTACTTGCCTTTCCCTGGTGGACTGAGAGCCCTTTGGAGATGATGGAATCTTGACGAAATGAACAAATTGAGTGAGTTTGTAAATTCTGCTGCTGGGACAATAACCAGTATAATTAAGGAGGAAAATTGACATTTATTGAGGACCTCTTATGACCTGGGTGGGCTAGGTGTGCTGTCTCATTTAATTTTCATAATAGCTTTGGGTCATGGTTGTTAGAGGTTATACAAAGAAGTCAAGCTTCCTGCAGTCTTTCATTGTCATCCTTCTGGTTTTGGACTGACTCATCATAAATGACCTGCTTTATAATTTAATAATGAGGACTTTTGAAACTTAAAAAAAAATGCTTTAATTTTGCAGTTTCACAGTTTCACATTGAGTACAATAATGTATCAGATGACTGTCAAAATGCAGAGCCAACTCTTTTGCTGGAAATAATTACACATTGCCAATCCCGTTTATTTTGAGACGCTCCAGTGCGTTAATGTACTGCGCTGTAAAATGAGCCTGTGCTGTGTGGATGATGGGGTGAGGATCGGAGTGGCAATGAAACCAATTGCAGATCCACTGGATGGGTGGTAAAAAGGGAAATAGAACACATCCCTTTGTTAAATACATTGCCCTGAAGATAAGTTTGTAATTTGAAATCTTAGACAGCTGGAAAAATTAGGAGCTGCTTTGCTAGTGCAGCTGGCCTGATTCTTCAGACTTGCACTTGGAAAAGGAAACCTTTGGTTCTCTTGGTGATGCTGGGTCAGTGTGCTTGTTTCTCAGGCTGTAGGCAGTTCAGGACCAGCACACATGGACTTGCCCTCAGCCAGGCCAACTCCAGTCTTCTAAGCATGGTTGCTATTGGCTCTAATTTTACACTTCTCACCGTTTGCTCATCACTGCCTCCTAGATGGGCTGCTTCCCCCTCAGAGTTGGCCTATCTAAAGCAAGACAGCTTGGTAGAGCAGAATTTGGAATTGGGCAGACTCACTGACTACTGTGTTATTTAGGGAAAGTTGCATTACGTCTCTGAGCCTCACTTTCCTCACCTATAAAATGGAGATAATTCATTGAACAATTACTTATTGAGTTCCTGCTATGTGCCAGTCACTGTTCAAGGCATTTGGTGAATAGAAATCCTTATTGTCATGGAATTTACATTATAGTGAGGAAAGACAGACATTAAACTATAGACATACAAGTGATAAACAAAATCATGTCATATGTTAGAAGGTAATAAGCACAATAGAAAGAAGGAAAAAGCAAGTAAGGGACTTTGGGAATTCTGGATGGGAGCTGGGATAAGTGTGAGTTGCAGTTTATTTTGGCGGGGGGCGGTGGTTTCCTGGCTGGGAATTGAACCTGGGCCGCGGCATTGAGCGCACTGAAGCCTAGCCACTATACCACCAGGGAACCCCCTAATTTATTTATTTATTATTTTTTTGGGGGGGGTGTTGCAGTTTTTAACAGGCCTTACTGAGATGGTGACATTTGAGCAAAGAGTTGGAGTTGGTGAGGGCCTTGACCATGGTATCTGGTGAAGAGTGAACCAATGTGAAGGCCTGGCACGTTTGAGAAATAGCAAGGCCGCTGGTATGACTCGAGCAGAGTGAACATGGACGAAAATCAAAGAAGATGAAGTCAGAGAGGCAATGGCGTTTAATACCCCAGGGTTGTGAGGATTAAATGAAGTGATATCTATATAGCACTTTGCTCTTCCATTGGATTTCCCATTTTTGCAATGGTATTGTCACTCTCCCAGCCACCCAGCCTCCAAACTTCAGGTCCTATAGCTGTATTTCTCTTCTCTATCTTTTTCTCTTCATTCTCATTGTCTTTAATCTAGTCGGTGGCCTCTCACCTATCCAATCACAATAGCCTCATAGGCATTAACTCCTGCCAGTCTCTCCATCAGCATCCCTCCCCTCACCCGCTTCCTTTCCACACCATGATGCAGTGTCCACCTCTTTCCTCATAACCCCTCAGAGCTGCTCATTAGTATACTTACTTAGTCATTCCTTTGTTCATAGATTCAGCATCTTTTGAGCATCTACTAATGCTCAAAGTCAGTTGAATTGGGTCTAATGGAGGAAGCGGACTTGAAAATAATTTCAATGCCAATTCAAAATGTTTGTGTTTGCCCGAGCTTCTTTCAAAAAGGATTTGGAGTTCAGTGATTTATTATGTAATATGATGAGTAATGTGAACCAGCTCTCTCTATATGTACAAAGTGAAGTTCTGCTCTCTTAACCGGCATTTAGAATCTCCCCTGCTTAGGCACAGACCTGCTTTTCTAGTTTCATCTTCGACATCCAAGTTAAGTGAACCTTTTGCTTCAACCGAGGGAATCGCTTGCCCTTCCACAACACGAACTTCTCTTTCACACCTCCTTACCTCTGTTCACACTCTTCCTTTTGCCAGGAGTGCCAGTTAGGCCTATACATGTTCTGTGTATCCTTCTAGACTCAGCTTTAGATGGTATGTCCTTGGGAAATCTTACCTGATCCCTGGTCCTAAATGATCTCTCTCTTATCTGAACTTCCATTAGCATTTCTCTTTTGTCACTCACCACTGTCCACCTTGGATTTTAAGTAGGTGTGTGTGTGTGTGTGTGTGTGTGTGTGTGTGTGTATTCCTGCTTTACTTCCCTCCTGGACTTTGAATTCCTTGAGGCATGGATTATTTTTATCTTTTATCACCAATAGCACCTGGCACACCTCCTTATCTATAGGAGGCACTTAATAAATCTTTGAGGGAATGAATGGGTGTTTCCCAAGTCCCAAAACATCTGGGAAGGATTTGTACTTGGAGGTGCTTTCTCTTATGAATGAAGTACTAGCAAGTTTCTGGAGTCTAGATGTATTGGCCTTCCAAGGAGTTACTACTGTCTAATGTTATAACTCAGAATGCATATTCTTATAGAAGCTGTGATGTAAGTAGTTTTTACAAATAGTCACGTACCTAGTTCTGTATAGCTGAGTTAGAAACACATGCTTCTGGAGGGCTTGCTCATTCTTAAGTTGGAAAGTGCCTCTTTTTTGAAGTTGCTCCTTTTATACCAGCAGGCAGGTGGTGTCTGCTTACCACTACTGTTAACAACTATCCATAGGCACTGTGGTGGAGAAAGCAGCAGAGACTTAGGTCACCTAGAGATGACTAGCTCTGCCACTTCTTAGCTGTATGACCTTCAATAAGTTACTTTACTGATTTGCTCCTTGATACTCTACACTGTAAAATAGGAATAAAAATACCTACCACTAGGCTCAGTGAGGATGAACAAGGTAACTTCTATAAAGGACAGTGCCTAGTAAGTACTTAAAATACTATTTAACAGCAATCAAAACAACAGTAACATTTAGTTCCCTTTTATCTGTGCATGTCTGAAGTTTCTGGTCTAGGACCATCCCTCAAATGTAGAGGTACAAAAAGGCCAGGTGATAGAGCATTCCATTTACTAGAAGGCCAAGGAAGGCCATGCTGACTGTATAATATTTGGCTCTCTTAGGAAGAGCATTTTGTTTGGAATGTTGTTTTATAGAAATTGGTCTTCACTGCAACCAGATGAATTCTGTGATTCCACAGAATTTTAAGAAAAATGAAAAGAAAATGTACTTCCTTCTCTTCAGGCCAAAGCTTGTTTGCCCACACCAAGGCCAGTTGGCCAATCACTTGCCTGGAGCACATCCTTTTTACACCAACAAGCCCAGCACCTGTTGGTTGTCCTCAGGTGACCAGGGCCTTCAGCCTCTGACTGGTTTTCCAGATATTGGCTTCTTCACATAGGCTTTCCCATTTAGCCTGGAGTATGTGTCCTATATTCATTGGAACTGTGGTTAAGAAAAGGGGAAATGTTCAGAGTTGTATTTACAGTTAGAAATTCACCAGCCTCTTACCAACTCTGGGATGCCCTGTCTACCTGCCTTGATGAAGGTGGTGGAGTGGAGTGGTAAGGTATAGTGAGGGTAAGATTGTCCATTAAATGCACCATATTTTAGCTCTCAGAAAGACTCTTTGAAATAAAAGAAAATTGAGTTTTCCTTAGTCCTACTGATGCTAGTCTGAGTTATTTCCTAGGCCAGTTGAATTAACAGCCCTCAGAATAATTCTTTCATGCCAATGGACAAAGTGTTCAGTTTGATGGAATAAGTACTAGACCAGGAGTCAGAAGAGATGGGGACTTAGGTTAGCTGTTCCTCTGATTTCTTCTGTGATCATGGGCAGTTAGGTAATCACCTCTCTGGATTTCAGTTTTATCTTTAACATGAGGAAATTGGGCTCAGTGATCTCAGGATCTCCTTGATATTCTGTGATCTTATGACAGCCTATTCGCAGGAATATGTGCCATCACAACTTGTCCCAAAATACAGTCAAATTCACCCACTCACCCAATGTCTGTTCAGCATCTAGTGTGTTTCAACTTCTGCCCTGGGCTGTATGGGGGTTATATCCATAAATAAGACACATTGATCCATTCACTCACTTATTTTTTCATTCATTCATTCACATAACAAACATTTATTTATGTGCCTAGTACTGTGCAAAAAGCTGTGAGAGATACAAAGGTATTTAGACACAGGTCTTTTGTCAGGCAACGTGCTGTCTTGAAGGAAGATAAGATGTGTACATAAATAAAACTGTTCCTAACCACTCTCTAAGAGAGGACTTTACTCCATCCGCCTTACCCTACTCTTAATAGCACTTATCACCCAACCTTACATTACTTGTTTAGTGTCTGTCTCCCTGTTAGAATGTAAGCTCCATGTGAGCAGAGGCTTTATTTTTTTTTAATTTATTTTTATTTTTTTATTTTTTTGGTATATGGGTAGTTCCCTGACTGGGAATCGAACCCAGGCCACAGCGCTGACAGTGCCAATGCCGAAGCCTTAAGCCACTACACCATCAGGGAACTCCAGAGGCTTTATTTTGATCACTGCTATGTTCTAGTATCTAGAATAGTGCCTGACACAAAAGAAACAGTCAATAAAGTATTTTAAAAATAAAATATATATTAAAGAAGATAGAAATTATCTGTCATAAAAGGTATTTAGAAAAATGCTATGGGAGCTCAGTGAAGGGAGAGATCACTTCTAACTAGGACAGTGATTTTTAAATGTGGTTGCATATTAGAAACACCTTAGGAATTTTAAAAGAAAAATCGATTGCCCAGGTTCGGGCCAATACTGATGAAATCAGAATCTCTGGGTGATGCTTGGACAACATTATTTTATAAGAGCTCCCCAGGTAATGATAATGGGTAGCTTAAAATAATGAGAACTAGAATAACCAGGGAAAGCTTCATGGAGGTGGTGGGATTTGAGCTAGCTTGAAAGTCAAGATTTAGATATGCAGGAGGCATTCCTCACAGAATTCACAGCATAAACAAGTACAGAGGCACGAATCATAGATTGAGCGTAGGGATCAGAAGTAGTTCATTTTGGCTGGAGCCTAAAGAACATGAAAAGGAATAATTGGAGCAATGCTACAGAGGTTGTTGACTGGGGCTGCTTTGAATGGTCTTCGAATGCTAGGCCATGAGATTTGGGCTTAATTTGGTTTTGCAGTCAGTGAGAACTATGAATGATTTTAAAACAGAAGTGATGCAATGCGAGCTCTTCTAATTGCCCTTGGAGGCTGGCTTGGAAGCAGATGGGAAGAACAGTTAGGAGGCGGTGCTGTGGTCCACATAACATGGGCTTAGCATAGGGCTGCATCAGTGATGGAGAGAAGGTTTGGGGCAGAGCAAGGCTGCAAGACTTGCCCACTCTCCAGCCGTGGGTCTCCTTTAAGGGCTCTTGGTGCAGTCACTGGCACTGCAGTTATCAGTGCCTTTTAATCCAGCCAGGGTAGACAGGCTGCACTGACATCCTCAGCTCAGTTGTGTCCTGTGCATGACAGATGAACTAATAGTGCAGCTAGGCCTCCTTCCTGAGATGATAGGCCATTTAATCCAGAAAAGCATTTCTATAAGGAACTTGGGACCATGCCAAGCTACTTTTGTGACAAACAAAGGTTTCTGTTGCTTTAATATGGCAGTGTGTCTTCACTTTATCGTGGCTAACTTCAGCACCATGGACAGCGTGGTGTGGGAGTTGTGGGGTTATGACTGCTATAGGTCAGCTCTACCACTTTCTGGAGCTGCTAACTTCTTAAGCTCTAGGTGTACTGAAGATAGCCTGCCTTCAGCAATACAGCTTGAGCAAGGGCTGGGACCATGGGTCAGGGGCTATGTTTCCAGTGGCCTCATAGTAGAGTGCTCATCTACAAAAAGCTGAAGCTTCTGGGGGCACAGAATATCTGCACTTACAAAGACACCATATGTGTATGGGGCTGGAGGAAAGAGGAGTTGGTGGAGGGAGAATTGTGATTGGGTCTACTTTGCTGATACAAGCTTGTGCAGAGAGGACTGCCTGCCCTTGGCCAGATGCTGCCCGTAGCTGGTTCATCCTCAGGGTTATATACTACCCAAAAGGCCAGGCCAGGAGGAGTTGATAGTGTAGGCATTTCCTTCCTTCTGTCTGTTTTGTCAGGGCTAACCTTATTCACAGCAGTTTCAGAATGTCAATGCCTCAGATACGCACAGACTTCAGAATTTGCAAGGGGATTTCACACCCGTTATCTCCTTAGAATCACAACAATCCTGAGAATTAATTAAGACAGGAGTTGCTGATCCATTTTACTGATGAGAAAATGGGCTAGGATCGGGCTACCTAACCCCATCACATAGATATAAAGTGTAAAGCCTGGGACCTGTTCATGCAGGAGTCAAGAGGCCACTTGTCAGGGTTGCTTTATATGGAATTTATGTACATTGTTATAGAAGAAATTAATGTTTTGAACTGCTTTATTAACTAGGGAGTGATTTTGGACAAGTCTTTTATTGTGCATCTCACTTTTGACAGCTATAAAATAGAAATGGTAATATTTAATAGGATTGTTTGGAGGTAACATGATCATTTATTAAAAAAAATATCCAGTGTGATGGCTGGCATACATTAGATGTTCATTTAGTTCCTTTAAAAAAATTTTTTTTTCTTGGGATGATTATAGATTCTCAAGAAGTTGCAAAAATAGTACAGAGACTCCTGTCTGTCCTTCCCCCAGCTTCCCCCAGCTTCCCCCAATGGTAGAATCTTAAGTAGTTATGCAGACAACCCCCAACATATAATGGTTATGACTTAGAGTTTTCAACTTCACGCTGGTATGAAAGTAATACACATTAGTAGAAACCATACTTCAGATTTTGAATTGTGATCTTTTCCTTGGTTAGCGACATATGGTACGAGACTGTGTGATGCTGGGCAGCAACAGTGAGGTGGGTTTGCTCAACTGCAGGCTAATGTAAGTGTTCTGAGCATGTTTAAGGCAGGCTGGGCTAAGCAGTGGTGTTCAGTAGATTAGGTGCATTAAAGGCAGGTTCGACTTAACGATAGTTTCAGTCTATGATGGGTTTCTCAGGCCCTCCTGACCTCCTTCCTCTCTCACCTACCCTGATGTTTTGTATTAGCACATTTGGTATTGATTCAACACCTGATTTTTTGGTCTTTTTAAAAAGTGCCTTAATGTGTGCATAGCTTTTCTCTCCATCTACATTGGATATCTAAGGGCACATATCATTTCTGGATTTTTTTTCTATATCCCCTTTGTGTATGCTAGGCATACAGTAGGTGCTCAGTAAAAGTAGAATGAATGAATCAATGGTGTATAATGTACAAGGTATTATGAAGGCATTGTACAGTAAGACAAACTCAGTTAGCTCATTATTAAAAACAAACCCAGAACTTATAAAATTCAGTCCTAGAGGGAAATTTTCCAAGTATGTGTAGGTAGCAAGTGGTCTCAATTCTGTTCCTCTGATCTCACCTTCCCTTTTGGGTCTTGGGGGAGCTCCTATAACACCTTGGCCCAAGTTTGGACACTGACCTTTCTCTGAGTCTCCTGAGCATAGCTGAGGCATGCTGGTACTATTCTGAAGATTTCTCTGAATGACAGTGTGGAAGTGATAGGGAACTAGGCAAAGGAGATGAGAAGCTGTAGCAGATTGGCTCAGTTGGTCTAGGACAATGGTCTTTTGCCCTAAAAGTTGGGTACAACTCACCTGACTCTGGCCTGGTCCTCTGGTTTCTAGCTATAGCCTCTTGTCTATGTAGAGGATTCAATCTGAAAACTCCCTTCCCATGAACTCCTTCTTGGTTATCCTGAAGTTTTTATGTCTAAGGCAAGAGCATCTTGCTTCTATTCCTATTTATGTACATTTCCTTTTTCCAATTTGAGCAACACATCCAGGATGACTGCTATTCAGGTGATACTCCATTTCTTATAGAAATGGTTCTGGCTTATTCTCTTTTCAAGTCTAATAGTATAATGATACCTCAGCCATGTCGTCAGTAAGACATCCATATCATGACAGTTACACGAAATAGCACATTATTCTGTGCCATCCCCACTGGGCCCCGACCTGCCTTGCAAGTTCATCATTATTAGTGTCATTCCCTTGGATTAAGCATTACCTTTTCCAGCAGTATCTCCTACTGGAAATGGTGACATGTCATGTCATTCATGTCTTGGAAGACATTCATTTATCAACATGGGTTATTCCTCTTCACAGGGAATCTAGAACAACTTAGAAGCACTGGATGCATTGGGACAGAAGAGGCTTCTGGTCAACATTCATAAGAATATGTGTCAATTACATTGTTCCTTTTATTAACAGTATAGTTTGTCTTACATGTTCCTTTATGAAATGGATATTATATTTCTGTTTTACCAGTGAAAAATCTAAGATTCCTAGAGAGAGAAGAAAAGGCTTGGCATGCTCAAGGTCACAGAGTGGTGGAGCCTCCTGACTCCAAATGGAAGGAGGTTCTTTTCTACTGTACCTCCTGGTTCCTCCTACCAGTATCTTCTCTTTAATCTGCCTAGACTTGTTCTGCCTTTACTGCCAGGTTTTTTCTGTGATTCTAAACTAAACCATTTATTATTTTCTGTGCTGCTTCTCTTATCTTTTTAGTCTTGGGAGAGTTCCATAGATTCCAGCAGGAAGTTTATTTGTCCCAGACCCTGAGGTTCTTCTGTGGCCTCCCCTGCTGACTGTGGGACTCCATCCATCTCCCTTAGCTGGAGCTCCCACTGGTCTCTGCCTTTATTTTTCCCACTGTCAAGTTTAATCCTCGGTCTGAACCTTAGACCCTGCTTTGTCCCTTGTCTTTCTTCTCCTAACCTGTCCCATATTTCTCATAGTTCTTGCTTCCTTGATAGATTGAGGCTCCCACTCCTGTGAGGTAGGCTCAGCTTCCCACATTCATTCATTCACACATTCATGCATTCATTTGTTCCTCAACCATTTTCTGAATGCTAGTGTCAAACCCTGTACTTACTTAGGCATTGGAGGTTTTACAATGTTAAAACATGGTTGAGAAGACCAAAGATTCAGAGGCCCTTCACAGTTCAATATGGTGGTGGTTGTGAAGACGTAAACAAAATGTGGGAACGAAGGAGGAGGGACACGTGATCAGATGTGGTGGAGGCAGTCAGGGAAATTTTCTTGGAAGATGTCTGTGTGAACTGAGTCCTAAAGGATGGATTGGAGTTGGCTTACAGTGAGTAAGTAGTGGTGGTTGGAGAAGTTGTGAGGAGGGCAGAATGCCAGGCAGAAGATCCAAAGCTGCACATAGAGGGAGCTGCAAATACTTCCAGCTAAGTGGAACAGAGATGATAGGAATGGTGAGGGATGAGGCAGGAGAGAGAGTCTGGAACCAGACGTGCAGGGCTCTTACTTTGCTCTAAAGGTAATGAGGGGGTCATGGAAAGGTCTTAAGTAGAAGAGTGCCTTGTTTAGAATAGTGTTTTAGAAAGCTCACTGTGGTGGCAGGGTAAAGGATGGATTGGTGAGAGAGGTGGAAACGGAGAGATAAGAGATGAGTCTGAAGATTGTGACAGTGATTGAGGCCTGAGACAAGAACTTGAATTGAGGTTATGGCAGTGATAAAGGGGAGAAGTAAATGGATTCAGAACGTTAAGGGAGCTGGAATTTCTAGGGCTAGGAACTGATTAGCTGTCTACACAGTTAAGGGGAGGCATGTTATTTCTTTTCACCCTTACATTTGTCTGCCTTGCCTTCTCCAAATGCAGTCCCTGTTGGCTGTCAGAAGAGAAAGAAACCTAATGTTTGATTCCTGGTTGACTGTTTACTCATCCCCCTTCCCTTACCCCACTCTCTGTGCAAAGTCTCCTGCCTAACCCTCCCTTTATCATCTGTCTGATCAATATCTGGGGCATTCTTTCCGTGACACCTCAGGTCAGCAAAGAAATGTCATTCCAGCTTTCCTCTAGGTAACCCTCACTCTCTCTGTGCGTGTGTGTAGATGATTCCAGTCTCTTCCAAGGGTGATACCTGCGGAGGGGTGAGATAAAAGGTGACCTTATTTGCTGAGTTATCTCTAAAGGAGGAAGAGGCAGATATCCCTCTTGCATTTTTAGACTAGAAGATCTTTAAACACAGTGGGAAAGAACATGTCACTAATTCCCATCGAATTAAAAAGAAGCCCAATGTGGGCAGATTGAAATGCTCTAGGTTGGTGATATTTGGAACTGTCCTCTGTGTGGTAGTGCTGACCGATTTCTTTTACGGAATGGAACAGAGCATTAGCAACAGATAGAACCTTAGAATTCATCCAGTTCATCACTCTCATTTTGCAGATGAGGACTTTCAAGTCTCAGGGTGTGGTTTGCCCAACTCACAATTAGCTAGTGGCAGAACTGGGACCAGAATCAAGGCCCTGTTGTTGAGTTGTTTCACTAGCCCCATGAAAGTACATGATTTTTTTTTTTTTTTTTTTTTTGGTCATAAATTTGACAGTTTGACACTCTGAAGAATGAGAGATTTACAGGCTGTTTTAATGACAGTTTAGTTTGATAGTCTTCCTTTCCCCAAGAGACTGGAAATAGCTTGTCCAGGTCACAGGATGGGTGAGGATCTGTAGAGAAGCCTCCAGACTTGTAATCTAGTGCTCCTTCCAGTACAGTGCAAGGTCTCACCCAGGGCCCAGGACTTGGGCAGGCTCAAACGACACTGAACAGAATCATTCTTCAAATGCACCACAAACACAGTCAATTTCTTAAGATCCAAAAGACACGATTTCCTTTTTCCTTTTTCCCTGAGTGTTTTTTTTTTCTTATTTGATAAAAGTGTATGGCTGTGGAAATTACGTCATTTTAATTAGGCTGCTTGACACAGTACTTTTCCACTAAATTTACTAGGAGCTGTGAATTTGTTGTAGCGAACTGCACTGCAGGCTGCAGTATCTGATTGGCATGCCAGGAGCATCACTAGCGAACAGCTAAATAGAGATTGGGAAGAAAACTGGGTCAGAAAGCAGGCCTCCTGTACCTGCAGCCTCTGCGGAAGGCGGCGCAGAGGCGGCAGGTGGCCACAGCATGGCACTGTCTCCCAGAGCCTGAGCCAGGAGCAACCCCCCTCCCCCCAGGCTTTACACTGCAGCCCCCCACCCACGCTTTCTTATGCAGGTGATTGTTCCTGTGGCCATTTTGCTGTCTGTTTCTCTACAGACCACACAAAGCTTTTTATGACTGGCCACTCATGAATGGCTTTTTCTTAATAAAAAAGCCAAAGGTGGTTTCAGATGGAAAATCTTCATTAGCAACTGGTATTCCAAAACATGGAACAAATCTTTTGGCTTTCCAGAGCTGGGTTTGTCAGGGGCTAGAACTGGGAGTGAGACTTCTGCACAGTAATGAGGCAAGGGATGTAATCCCTCCCAACCCCCCACCCATATCCCTCTTCCACCTCTGAAAGTCTCATTGCTCATCACTGAGACAAATAGGGGCTCTGCGAGGGAGGAGTGAATGATTATGCCAGAAAGGTTGGGGGAACTTCTCGAAGGAAGTGGCATTTGAGTTAAGCTTTGAATGAAGAATTGGGTCAAGACAGGAAGAAATGAGGGGAAGGCACTGGTAACCTGCCCATGCTGGTCTCAGGACTGCCTTGTGGAGGCTGGGGCTTCCCTGGTCATCTGGGGCTAGAATCTATCTCAGCATGTCCGAGCTGACCAGGACACTAAGGATCTGTTCATGAAGCTCCGTATTTTATAGATGGGCAAACATAGGCCAGCCTAGTGCTGTCTTAACCGCACTATGCCCAGTCATGCACTGGGGCTCTGAGAACATCCACTTTCTCCTTCTGATTTTACCCCTATCATCATCTTTCTGACTCCTGTCATGTAGACTCAAGAGATGCCCTGTGGTTTCCACCTGTAAATTATCTGGATCCCGCTGGCACTGGTTCCTAGGTCCGTCGCATCCCTGCTGGACAACTATATTCCTTCCAGGCCAAGCCAGATTAGGACAGGCCTGCTTTTTCAATAGGCTAGTGCTTACCCAAAAATGCTTAGTAGGAATGAGTCTTGCCTCAGAGGAAGGGCTCAGATTCTCAAAGTCAGAAAAGCTGAGTGTGGCAGGAATCCAGGCCATTGTACTTTTATGTTGTTCTGTGAGAAAATTGGGCTGCTTCTGAGTGAAAAATTTTTTTAATAAAGAGTACTTAAATCTACTGAAATTTGCTTTAAAGGCAACTTTTGTTACACCATTTTAATTTTGTGGCACATCTCTTTCTCTTTTGAGTGGAAATCAGAGGGTGGGGATAAACAGCCTCCCTAGCAATTTTCCCTGGATCTTTTGGATGGTCTCAATTCAAGGAATTCTGCCTTTGGATGAAGAATGGATGTTACAGTTGAAATGCAGACATGTGTACCCATTTTCTGATAGGTGTACCAAAGTTTTCCAGTCAAATGAACCATTCATACAAGATCTTTCAAAGCCAACTTCAAGGCCACCATTTTTTATCAGACAGTTTATAATTCAAATGTCAGATAGTCTCTAACTTGAGCTAAGTGAAGTGAACACAAGAACCAGCCCATTAGAATAGTTGTCAGACATTTCAGTTGTGAAAGTCAGACTTTTATGGCCAGGTGGCCAGAACAGATCCAGTCCTCCTCAAAGCAGAATTTATTTACTTTCTTTTACTTTATTTTGTCTTAGGTCAGAGCAGGTGATTTTAAATACCTTAAATAATTTCTCTGGGTCTTAAAAGGATATAGTCATTTGCAAATTAGTAGGCCTTGCATCTAGCCAATATTTGCTGAAAGAAGGAAAGGGGAAAGATGGAGAGAGGAAAGGAAAGAAGGAATGCTTCTTCATACTTAGGCAGGTTTCTGTCTAGAGGCTGACACATTCATAGAAATTTCCATATATTTTCATTTTGGGGTCATACTAGGACTTGTCACTGGAGTGAATACCATCTGAACATTCTTAGAAGTGATTGGGATAGACAGGAAAGCTGAAGAGAGATTGTAATCTGAAGTTTCTCAAGAGTCACCTGTCTTCCTTGCAGCATTACATAAAGGGAAGCAAAAGCCAGGGCTGCAGTTACAGAGGAATACCTCAGCAGGGCTCAACCTGATGTGGTGGCAGCCCTCCGAATAGTCTTACTGGGACTTGTTCACCCCAGCCACAGCCTCTTTGGTGTTGAACACTTAAGAGTGATCCTTAGTTCTCAGCCATTCATGTTAGCTGTTGCCAAGGGCAGCTAGGAGAGCCCAAGCTCTTGCCTTTGAGTACTCCCTGCTTTGCTCCACTAGTTCAGGCCATGGCCCATCCCTCCATTTTCCAACCTCAGAAATGTGTTTCTGTTTCTTGGAACCTTCATTAGCCATCTCTAAAGAAGGAAGTATATGAGAGACAAAACCAGTATAGGATCTAAGATAATGGGCTTCTTACATTTTCTCCTCTTCCCTCTGCTTTGCTGCTCTCCCAGCCCCTGAGAACTTCTTTGAAGGTGTTCTTCGGGCCTTAGATGCCCACCCCTCTGTTCTGGGCATGGAGCAGGTGTAGGGTGCCCGCCCTGGCGCTTTGTGGTCATGCAGGCCTTGAAGGAGGAATTGTAGTATTCACTGCTGATGACTATAGTCTTGTCCCCTCAGACCATTCACAGAATATGAAGACTTCCCTTTCCCTCTCTGTCCTTGGCTCTCCTCTCGCCTGCTTTGCTGACTGGTCAGTTCTGATACTGGTGAGGAAGCTTGGAGCAGCTTCTGTGTTTCTCTTCCTTTCCTATCTATCTACTCAGTTATCGAATACTATGATGTCTCACCCCTCAGTTTGCCTCATATGTATCCCCACCTCACTTCGTTGTTACTGGAATGATTTCAGATAAGCTTGTTTTTCCAAAGCTCTGCTCTGGAAGTGACTGCCCTAGTTGCAGCCTTCACAATGTCAGCAGCTTCCACTGCTTGCTGCCTGGGCCCCTCATCATTTGCATGTTTGCATCTCAGGCTTTTATATTAAATGTTCATTAAATGTTCTACGATCCATCCAGAGCAATCTTGTCAGGACAGAGAGGGAAAAAGCAAATATCTATCTTCTCTCTTGTCATTTCTCTCAGATGAATGAATTAAATATTTTTATTGCCTTGAAGATTAATAACCTCTGTCCCCGGGCTAGCTTTAATATCCTAGCTAGCCCCAAACCAGTCTTATGACTGGGACCTGATAGTTAGAATTTCTGCCCCAACTCTAAATCTGTGCTTTCTCAACTTCTCCATACCATGTAGGCTTCTATAGTGAGTCACAGTCCATGGGTTCAGAGACATTGGGGTAGTACCTACAGGATTTAACTTAAGTATTTAATTGTGGATCTTAGAACTGAGGGACCTCCTGAAATATTCTGGTCCTTTCTGGCACATGAGATACTATTATTGCACTTAGCAAATAAAACACTTGAGACCCAGAGAGTTTAAGCAAATAACTTGCGGTGACCCAGCTCATAAATTTTAGATACTAATGCCAGACTAGATTTTAAGCTATAGATATACTTTGTCCCCGCCAGGTAAACCAGCTCTGTATTTGAGGAAGGTACCAACTCTCTGAATTTCTTTTTCCAAATAAAACAATTTGGGACCCCTTTAGCAGTACTGTGCCTTGTCAGTGTAAGAAGGAAAGGCAGCCTAGAAGATGTGACCCCCTCCCAGGCAGGTAATGTCTGATGGATAGGCAGACACCCCTTGTTCCCCAGGGAATTAATGGGGTCAGTGTGTGGGACTCTTTGTCCTATATGACTCTTGTTCAGTGAATCTTTGTAGGCCCTCATGTACAAAAGGAGGCTGTTGTTTGTTTCTAAAGTGGTTTCCCAGGACCGCCGAGCACTAACTGCTCTTTACTGCCTGTTCTTCTTACATGTGCTGCTCTCCATACACTCTCCGCACCTCCCAGCTGTCCCTCAGTTTTCCAGGTTGTTCTTCTCTTCTTCTAACTACCGAGCTTGGAGTCATCTGTGACTTAGTTTGATTAAGAGTTCTCCAGTCACGAAGATGGTATAGGTAAACACTGTGCCTGCTTCGTTCTCTGAACACGTTAAAATTACAACTAAATTATAGAACAACTAACCTGGAGAACCATCTTAAGTCTAGCTGGACAGAAGTTTTGTAACTAAGGATCTAAAGAAGAAGCCACATCAAGACTGGTAGGAGGGGTGGAGATGCAAAACAGGCTAGCCCCAAACCAGTGTGTGGTGATTGAGATTCAGGAGGGATACCTCAGTCATGGAGGTTCCCCTGGAGGAGCAAGGGATCCCAGCCCCCACACCAGGATCTCCAGCTTAGAATACTAGTACCAGGTAAAGGAGCCCCCACAACATTGGGCTGTGAAAAACAGTGGGAATTCTAACCATCAGGATGGGAGGGAAGGCTACAGGAAACCTAGACATCCTCTTGAAGTGCCTGCACAGACTCAGTTCACTTGCAGGTACTCACCTGGTGCTCTGACAGAGGACAGTGACTCAAGGGGACAGTGGAGGCATACAGAGGTAGACTGAGGTGTGTGGCTTTGGGCAGAGGCTAGAGGATAGTCACCACTTTTCCTGAATGGGATCCTTCTCCTGTGCAGCCAGCTGGTGGGGATCATATTTCCTGTGTTGTGTCCTCCCCCAACATGGCCAGATATGAACCTCATTGGTCTGATGAGCTCTGCTTACTCCACCCTGCTGACTCACTGGGACCCTGCCCTACCCAACTCCCTCAATGCCAGAGGCACTTTCTCCAATGAACAGTCAGCCCTGCCTGCATTACAGTGTTTCTTGGAAAACTATTGGGAGTCCATGGGCAGCAACTGGCCTCATTGTGCTCTGAGACTTTTGCTGAGTATCTCCAGGCACAACACTGGCACTAAATCAGAATCTACAGGAGTGATCAGGGAGACTGTGCCAGGGTCCCACAGGGCACCTATTGCATAAGGCTATCCAGCAATACTGGAAAATGTAGCAGAGCTACCTAATATATTAAAAATAAATACAGAGAGGCATCCAATACGAGGAAACAAAGAAATACATCCCAAATAAAAGAATAGCAGAAAATGCTAGAAAAAGAACTATATGAGATGGAAGCAAACTACCTATTAGATAGAGAGTTCAAAACAACAGTTATAAGGATACTCCAGGAACTTAGTGAAAACTTTAATAAAGAGATAGCAAGCATAAAGAAGGACATAGAAACCATAAAAAAGAACCAGGCAGAAATAAAGGATTCAGTAGCTGAAATGCAGTGCAATAGAAGGAATTACCAGCAGATTAGATGAAGCAGAGAACCATATCAGCGATTTGGAAGACAAGGTAGAGAAAAACACCCAATCAGAACACCAAAAAAGAAAAGAAAAAAGAATCCAAAAAAATGAAGATAGTTTAAGAGACCTCTGGGACAATATCAAGCATAATAACATTCATGCCATAGGGGCATCAGAAGGGGAAGAGAGAGAGAGAGAGAGCGCACGCGCAAGGAATTAAAAACCTATTTGAAGAAATAATGACTGAAAACTTCCCTAACTTGGTGAAGGAAATAGACATACAAGCCCAGGAAGCACAGAGAGTCCCAAACAAGATGAACTCAAAAAGGCCCACACCAAGACACATTATAATTAAAATGTGGTGAAGGTTAGAGACAAAGAATCCTAAAAGCAGCAAGAGAAAGGCATCTAGTAACTTACAAGGGAGCTCTCATAAGACTGTCAGCTGATTTCTCAACAGAAACTTTGCAGACCAGAAGGGAGTGGCAGAAAATATTCAATATGATGAAAAGCAACAACCTACAACCAAGATTACTCTACCCAGCAAGGCTATCGTTCAAAATCGAAGGACAAATAAAGAGCTTCTCAGACAAGAAAAAAACTAAAGGAGTTCATCACCACCAAACCAGTATTAAGGAATGCTAGAGGGACTTTTTTATGATGGGGGGGTGAAGCAAAATTATGAGCAATAAAATGGCAATAGGTACATATCTATTAACAGTTACCTTCAATTTAAACAGATAAAAGCTCCAATAAAAAAATATGAAGGGTATTGCGCTGAATGGAGTGTCAATCAGAGAAAGACAAATGCAATTCTCTTTCACTTATATATGGGATCTAAAGAAGAAAACAAACAAACAAAACAGAAACAAACTCATAGATACAGAAAACATTTGGAGGGTTTCCAGATGGGAGCGGGTTGAGGGCATGGATGAAAAAATGGAAAGGAATTAAGTATAAATTGGTTGTTAAAAAGTAGCTATGGGAATGTAGGGTACAGCATAAGGAATATAATCAATATTAGTGCAATAACTATGTATGGTTTCAGATGGGTACTAGATTTGTTGGGGTGATGGGAGGGGGTTGGGGGTAGGGTGAAAAGGTGAAGGGATTAAGAAGTACAAATTGTAAAAATAATCATGGGAATATAAAGTAACTCATAGGGAATGATATGGCAGTAACTGTTTTGGGGGACCCCCAAGAGCCTGGAATTTATGTATAAAAATTGTGTATTTATTCTTAACATGTTTAAACTTTAGTCACCTTCAGAGTACTCTTCGTTTGATCAATACCTATTGAGACGCTTTTTCCAGTGCTCAAAACAGTTTTTGAACTCATCGATTTTGGTGCCTTTCACTGCTTCTGCCATTTTTTGTTTCACCTCTTCCACATTGGCAAAACGTTTCCCTTTGAGGACTTTTTCATCTGGGAAACAAAAAAAAAGTTGCCTGGGACAAGATCAGGTGAATAGGGAGGGTGGGGCTTGGGGGTCATCCCATTTTTGGTCAACAACTGCTGAACTCTCAGTGCAGTGTGGGCAGATGTATTGTCATGCTGCACGTTGTTTGAGTAAATCACCCACCATGAAATGGGCAAACACGTTGAAAGAGTCCAAAAAAAATTCACTGAAGCCTAACA
The DNA here is from genome assembly GCA_004026885.1 of Lyroderma lyra. Taxonomy (NCBI): domain Eukaryota; kingdom Metazoa; phylum Chordata; class Mammalia; order Chiroptera; family Megadermatidae; genus Lyroderma; species Lyroderma lyra. Next base: position 199,347 of record PVJL010000605.1, on the reverse strand, counting down.
CAGCCTCTCACAACACCAGCTGGTACACTGATGCAGATGGTTCCTAGAACACTCACCTAGCAGGGGAAGCCTGTACTACAAGGAGCCTGCCCTCCAGAAGATAATTGTGGTTTGTTTTGGGTCTGCCCTTGTGTAGTATCAGGTGGGCATTAGACTAGTCAGGGGGATCACTTCTTAAATTATACAGATGTCTAACCACTATACTGTATACTTAATGTAAAATATTGAATGTAAGGGGGAAAAAAAGTGTGTGTGTGTGTGTGTGTGTGTGTGTGTGTACCAGAATATTACTCAGCCCTAAAAAAAGAATAAAATCTTGCCATCTGCAACAGCCTGGTTGGACCTAGAGGGTATCGTGCTGAGTGTAGTAAGTCAGATCGAGAAAGACAAATGTTGTATGATTCCGCTTACGTATGGAATCTAAAGAACAAAAATAAACGAAAAGACAAAACAGAAACAGACTCACAGGTACAGAGAATATTTTGATTGTTTCCAGATGGGAGGGGGGTTGCAGGGGTGGGTGCAAAAGGGGAAGAGATTAAGAAGTACAAATTTATAGTTATAAATAGTCACAGGGGTGTAAAGTACAGCATGGGGCATACAACCAGTAACATTGTAGTAACTATGTATGGTGTCAGATGGGTGCTAAATTTATTGGGGTGATGACTTTGTAAGTTATATAAATGTCTCATTACTATGTTGTACACCTGAAACTAATATAATACTGTATGTCAAACGTAATCGAAAAATAAAAAAATTGAAAAAAACATAAAGAGTTCTCTGGTCACTTAGTCTGTCAGTATTCACAAACCCTGTCATTCATTGATGGACATGTCTCGCAAATCCATTCCTTCCCGTCTGCTTCCGTGTGGTTGCCACCAGCCACAGCCTGGTGTTTGTGACCTCTTTACTAGATTACTACAGCAGCCTCTTAGTGGTCTCCTGGTCCAGCATCATGCAGACTGGTAGACTAAAGACCATCCTACTTTTGAATGTAAAACTTCCTGAAGCTATCAGGTGAAACATTCCAGCTCTTTCATAATCTAACCCTCCATCCCCAGTATGAGTTGTTCAGACCAGTCAGAGTGGGCCACTCATGTCTTCTATATATTTAGTGATTCTTTTGTTCCCTCCATCCTTCTCTCCATCCTTCAGTGAAAACATATAATAACATTTTTTTCAAACTGTGAAGCATGCAAGGTTTTATTTGTTCAACAAGTACTCTGCTAGTGAAAGGGAAGAATGGGGTTTTGGATTTGGTGACTACCCCTGTGTGCTGATAGTTTGCATATATTTTCTTATTTAATCCTCTTGCTATTCCTATGAGTTAGGTTGAGTTATTTTCTTCCATATTTATAGAATTGGAAACTGAGGCCCTAAGAAAAAAGCATGTTTTCTTCTGCTGTGCTGTGGACTTGGTCCCGAGGTGGAGTTGAGGGAGGAACTAAATAGTCTCTAGGCTGGCAAGAGGGGTAGGACGTGTCCATCAACAGCTGTCATGGAAGAAAATGACCGTTGTCCTGAGAACTATAGATAACAGTGCTATAAAAATTCTGAGGATGGTGACAGTTCTTCTAGCTGGGGAATTAGGGAAGACTTCATAGAGAAGGTAGATTTCCACTGAGTGTGAAGGATGGGTAGTATTTGGACAGAAGGAGCTGGGAGACCAGGACAGGAAAAGAGGACTAGCACAGGGAGAGGCACAGAGAGGACCATCAGTGAGTGGTCCGCTTTGGTTGGAGCACAGGGTCCTTGTCGGGGAGGACATAGTGGGGATATAAGCTTGCCAATGTGAGCTGTAGCCTCTTCATAGGCGGACTTAAATGTCTGGTTAAAAATTTCATGGTCTGTTCTATAGACATAGAGGAGCCATTAGCAGATTTTGACTAGGGGAGTTACTAGTCAGAGCTGAGATTTAGAAAGATTACCTTCGGCACCCAATTAATTGGAGAGTGGGGAAAACAACAGTGAGAGGAAGTAATTAGAAGTTAGTACAATTGTCCAGTACAGGTGTTTTGAGAACCTGAAATAGCACAGTGACAGTGGGGGTGGTGAAGAGGGACAACATGAGAGCAGAACCAGGGAGCCACAGTTACAGAACTTGGTGACCTTCTGGACTTGGGGAGTGAGAGGAGAAGTCAGAGATGATTTCAAGGTGACTGTGAGGGTGGTGATGGCAGCATGCACAGAAAGAGGAGGGTCAGAAGGGAAAATGGATTTGGGGGTGGGAAGGGGTCGAGGGTGACAGATGGTTCATTTTGTTTTGTGCAGGTGTAATTTTAGGTGCTGGTGAATTGCCTATTGCACACCTGTGCTCAGTGCTCTTCATCACTACTGACACCACCATCCCTTTTTATTTGTTTGTTTGTTTATTTATTTATGGTATGTGGGTAGTTCCCTGACTGGGAATCGAACCCAGGCCACAGCGCTGACAGCGCCAGCGCCAAAGCCTTAAGCCACTATACCATCAGGGAACTCCCGACACCAAAGCCTTAAGCCACTATACCATCAGGGAACTCCTGACACCACCATTCCTGATCCCCTCTGTCCTGTCTCTTTATCAGGCAAAATTTGGCTGCCTTTTACAGTCTAGTTGAATGAAGCCCTCAAGTGGACCTTATTTGTGTTTGCTTTTTGGTATGTGGGTAGCTCCCTGACTGGGAATCGAACCCAGGCCGTAGCACTGACAGTGCCAGCGCTGAAGCCTTAAGCCACTACACCATCAGGGAATTTCCATGTTTGCATTTCTGATGTTCTGTTCATGCCACTCAATATTTCCCGAGTCCAATCTCCCCTGCATGTGCCCCCATACATTATACATAAGTATATCTGGTATATGTGAGATGAGCACCTGATATTATAATTGACCCAACCACAACAGTGGCTCATGTTTGTCTGAGTGTTGTTATTGACCAAGCACTTAGAATGGTCATAAGTGTGTTGCATTTCCCTGCCAGTCCCTCCAGCTAGGGTCATTGAACTGTTGACTCAATAAGCTGAAAAGGTTATTAGGGAAAAAATGGTAGATTTTTAGTTAAATAATAATTGCAGTTGAAGATAGCACATATTAAATGGGAAAGTTGGGATGATTTTTAGCTACTGTAAGTAGGTAGACTCTTAGAAAGAATGGTCAAATTAAAAAATATATTCCAGGTGATATCAATTCTGAGATTGATGTTTTGTGTGTACTAAGTATGAAGACTCTTAATATTGTACTTGGCGCTTAGCTGATGGATTATATTATTATTGATGAACATTTTGAAACCGTCAAAGGGAAAAAAAGTCAGTTTTAGGATAGGACCAGCATGTTTATTAATATGGAGATATATACAGTGCTTTTAAAGTGTCCTTTAGAGGTCTAAAATCATTGTTAATTGATGAACAGAGAAATGTTTTATTTACTCATCAATTATCATTGCTGACACATTTAGAGAGAATCACTTTCAGAAATGAATTTGGAAGAGGGTTTTTCTCTTCTATTTTTTTTTTTAAATGAAAGGTAAAAGATGTGTGTTGAGGTAAGGAGAGATTCCTTCCCCACCTCAGTAATTTCCCACTTACCCTTTTGTTTCCCGGGGCCATCAGAGCTCCAGTGGACAAAGAAGCAGGTGAACTAGCATGTGAGTATCTACTTGTCCAACATACTAAATGTAGGTGATTAAATTCAATCCTCATGATAGTCCTGTGAAGTTGTTGCTATAATTCCAGCTAAGCAGATGAGGAGACTGAGGCTTGGAAAGTCTTAATAACTTTGCCAAGTTCACAAAACAGGAGATAGTACTGGAAGTGAAAACTGCTCTCACCTGGACTGTTGTAGTAGCTTCCTGACACTCTGGTTTCAGAGCTCCTGCTCTTACCCCCTGCCATGCAGCCTTCCTGCTGCATGTGGCAGAAGGTGGTAGCTTATGTTCACAGTAGAGCTGCTAGAACAGGTAATTTATTAAAAAATATTTTACCTTGTTTTGCTTTAAAGGTAGGGCCAGATGACTTCCTCAGTCACCATTGCCGGTTACTACTTATTTATAATACTACTCTAAAAAATAGTGTTAATTATTATAAGGATTCAATGGCCCTCTATAAATGGGTCCAACTATTAAAAGGAATTTGAAAAGAGAAGTTTATGTAACATAGCATTTTGAAAACTTGGTTACTACTCCCCTTCGGAACGTGTGCTTTGAGCTTTCGATAGAATATGCTTTTGACAGAATCTTTACCCACATTAAGGCATATTGGGGTCCCCAGAATTTTTGGAGTGGCAGAAAAAGAAAGGAATGTACGGTGGTGTGTTTTGTGTGGACCTCCCTAGCTCCAGTGCTGGGCTGAGGGTGCAGGTAGAGGCAGAAAAGTCAGGTAGGAAGGGGATGGGACCAGTTAACCCACCCACCCTCATCCCTGCCTTTCTATCACTATAAAATTAGGTTTGTCTTTCTGTTTTTTATCACTAAATTCAGATTTGTTTTTCCTAGAGTTTCATATTAATGGAATCATACAGTATGTACTTTTTTGTGTGTCTAACTTCTTTTCAATCAGCACGTTTTTGAGATTCATTCATGTTATATGTGTCAGTAGCTTGTTCTTTTTTATTGATGACTAGTGTTTCATTATATGTTGTACCACAGTTTGTTTATCTATCTACCCTTGTATTAGTTTTTTCTTGCTGCACAAATTACCACAAACTTAGTGGCTTAAAACAGTTATCTCTTTATTAGCTCATAATGTAATACCTCTGATGTCTGGGTGAACTCAGCTGGGTTTTCTGCTTAGATTTACAAAGCAATTTGATGATGCTCTTCAGTCCGTGAGCATGGCCCCTTCATCTTCAAAGCTAGCAGTGGTGCTTTAGATTCTTCTTGGGCTTTAAATATTTCTGAATTTTCCTCCTGCCATCAGCAGGAGGAGAAAACATTCTGTTTCTAAAGCATCGGTTCCTAAACGATAGCATTGTACCCCAAACGATAGCATCGTACCCCTAGGGGTACATGCTGGGCTGTTCAAGGGAATGCGAAAAATAATCAGTAATGACGTAAAAACAAGTAAAGTAAAAAAATGCAAAACGTTAGTTATGGAACAACAAATGGTAAGTTTGAATCACCATTAATGGAGACATTTCAAAATTACATCACCTTACTGCACTCTCACTGCCACAGCCTGGGTTCAATTCCTGGCCAGGGAACCGACCAAAAAAAGAAAAAAATTATATCACCTTAGCAAATGGTGATTGGTGAGGGCGTGGCTATGAACCCTTCCTCAAACTGCTCTTCTACCAATCATTAGGCAGCTTCAGAACAATCCATTTGCGAGGTTTCTAGAACATCCCCAAACAGGTAAGTACATCATAGCCAGACTGTTTGATCAGTTTAATTATTGACTGAGTAAAAGTAAGTACGTTGTCTTTAATTGTGATTCTTTTCAAGTAGTTTTTTAATTTAATATTTAGCATAGTTTCAGTTATTATTGTCAGTGATTTTTAATCATGTCAGTTAATGCATCAGTGATTGAAAACAGGAATGGTTAAAAAAAAACAAAACTTGATGTGAGTGATAACCTGTCACCAACTACTTCTCAACATGTGTCCGCAGCTACGAGTACACCCACACCGAGAGATAGTAAAAAGGTGTGTGCCTCAGATACTACACAGAAGAAAAGGAAATACTCTGAAGAGTATATTAAATATGTGTTTTCATTTGTGTGGGATAGTGACTGTCCTAAGCCTTTGTGTGTTGTGTGTGGGGAAGCATTATCCAATGATTGCATGAAACCCTCTCTACTCATGCGACATTTAGAAACTAAACATCCTGTGTATAAAAATAAGGAAATACCTTGCTTTCAGTGCTTAGAAAAGCTACCAATTGTTAACTTCATACATGATATCAGGAAAGAAAGACAATGAGAATGCACTTGAGACTTCATACCATATTGCTTATCACATAGCTAAATGTGGTAAAAAAAAAAAAAAACCACACCATAGCTAAATATTTAATTTCTCCTTGTATTAAGGATACCGGTTTTTATAGTTTGGGGAAGAACATGTCTGCAAAATCAATACTATCTCTTTTAAAAAAATACAATGTCTCAACAAATTCAAGAATTGTCTGATGAGTTTTGAAGCTGCAGTAGTAGATAGAATTGGAAAAAGTAAATTCTTTTCCATGCAGATCAATGGAAGTATCAATGTTGTTGATTGATCTGTTTTACTTGTCACTGTGAGGTACTCTGTGGGAAATAAAATTGTTGCTTTGTTACCCATTTACAGAGCGTACCACAGGCAAAGATATTTTTAATGCAATCAATGGTTATTTCATTAAAAAGGGCATTAGTTGGTTGAATTGTTGTGGTGTATGCACTGATGGAAGCAAGCCTACATCAGGTTGTTTTATAGGCCTCTGTGGCCAAATTAAAGAAGTAGCTCCCATGTACATGGAGTCACTGCTGCATTCATAGACAAAGTCTTGCATCCAAGCCTCTTCCTAGTGAACTGGAAGGTGTTCTTGATGAAGCTGTGAAAGTTGTAAATTTTATTGTCACAACCATGGAACTCCAGATTTTTTAAAGTGCTGTGTGAAGAATTGAACAGCATTCACACACATTATTTTGCATGTGGAAGTAAGGTGGCCATCTCATGGCAATGTACTTACACAGATGTTTGAACTTAGATATGAAGTCTAGGCCATTTTTTGAAGATCATTGTTTCCCTCTTGCTCCAGAGTTTTAGGATAGTGATTGACTTCAAAGTCTTGCATATTTATCAGATATTTTTCTAGAAATAAACAAATTCAACTTGGGACTTCAAAACAGCTCAATCACTATATTCAAAGTAACCAGCAAAATTGAGTCAATGATGAAAAAAACTGGACTTCCGGAAAGCATGTATTGAAAGAGGTCAGGCTGAAGTTTTTGAAACTCTGCACAACTTTTTATCTAAGAAGTACTTGCACCTATCCCAAAATGTAAAATAGAATATTGTAAGTCATTTGGAAGGTCTTCAAGTGTCCTTTTATAAGTACTTCCCTCAACGTGGAAAAGAAAACAACTGGATTGCAGATCCCTTCAATGAAGAATTCTTCAAAGAAACTCAACTAGCAATCAATGAAAAAGAGCAGTTAATCGAACTTTCAACTGATTCTTTAAATTCTGATTTTAAAAGAAAGTATCTTACTACCTTCTGGGTAGATGTCAGTGAGGAATACTAACAACTCAATGAGAGGGCATTCAAATACCTCTTGCCATTTACTAATACTGAACGAGTGGAGAGTTCTTTTTCTTCTTGCACCTTCATAATAAAAAATAAGTATCACAACATGCTTAATGCACATCTGGATTTAAGACTGTATCTTGCATCTTTTGAGCCTGATTTCAAGAAACTAAGTGCATCAAAGCAAGCTCAATGATCTCACTAACAATGTTTTAATTGGCTAGTGATCTGCATAACAATTACAGACTTTTCAAATAACACAAATATTATTATTAAGTTTGTTAAATACTGATTATCAATATGTAACTTATGAATATTGTAAAATTAAATCTGTGATTTGTACTTTTAATGTAGTGATTTTTCTTTCCTAACTTATTACCTCATTTCCACTATTTTACATTGATAGGCATCGAGTAAAAGTGTCAGTATTTAAAAACAGCTGTTTTAAAAACAAGGGGTAACATTTATAGAAATGGGTTTAAAAGGGGTACACAAGTGGGAACAGGTTGGGAACCACTATTCTGAAGGTTTCCTGTGATTAGACTAGGCCCACCTGGCGATAACCCTTTCCTTACATTTTGGGCAAATTTTCATTTTTAGAATGGCCTTTCTGAAATTAAGCTATGCTTTGACATTTTAAACATTTCTATCTATTGATCCTTCTGCCATCTCGTTCTGCACCCTGATTCCCTTTCTCCCTGTTCTATGGCCCTTGTACCATACAGGATTTTTCTTTAGATTGAAAATACTCATTTTTCCCTTGTATTATATATGTCACATGTTGTAGCATAACCTTAAGTGTGCTTCCTGGAATGACACAGAACTAGATTTAAATTCAATGATGACACCTACTAACTGATATTGGACAGGCTAACTTCTCTGAACCTTGGCTGCCTTATTTATGCATGCTTACCTTATGGATTAATTCACAGATTACATTAACTAATGCGTGCCACACTCTCAAGCACCTTTCATGTCATGTTATATACACTCAATCCCCGTTAGTCAGTATTATTATTTCAGTATTGCTACCCTTCCCCCATTCTTTTTCTTCTGAAAATGGTCTGTTTTGTGAATGACCCTAATAAAATGTCCTGCCCGAATTGTACAAGTGCCTTAAAGAGGTTCATGGTCCTTTATTCATAATTCTATTTTAGAAAATTTATCCTAAGGATATACTCAGAGATGTAGGCAAAGGTTTTTCAAAAAGGTTCATCACAGTGCAATTTATAATATGAAAATATTGAAAGCAATGTAGATACCCAACAGTAAGGAAATAATGAAATTAGGGAACATTCCTATGATGCCATAAAGCATATGCTAAAAAAAAAAAAAAATCACATTTTCAATGAAAGTAATGCCATGGGAAATATAACATTATGTTAAGTGCAAAAAGTCATGGTATAAAATGGAATATGAAGACTGTCCAGAAAGTATCCAGCTGTGTAATATGAAAAATAGAGGCATTTATGGCTGGATTTTTCTGGACAGCCCAGGTATATAGCATGGCCCATATATAGCATGAAGTGTATCTCTGAAATTATATGTATTTTATTCACACACAGATAGATATTGATAGGCAAAAGATTGGAAGGAAATATATCATAATGTGCTAGTGGGTAGTGGGGTTATAGGTGTTTTTCTTTCTTATTATATTGTTTTTTTCGGGGGAGGGGTTAGTTCCCTGGCTGGGAATCAAACCGAGGCCACAGCGTTGAAAGCGCCGAAGCCTAGCCACTCCACCACCAGGGAACCCCTTATTATGTTGTTTTATAATAAATATACGTCACTTTTACATTCTGAGAAAAAAAAACCAAACAACTTTATTTATAAATTTTGCGTGTATAACCCAGAACAGAACATGATAATCTACAGCTTTGTTTTGAACCAGAAAAGTTGCAGTCACATCAGTAGCTCAAGGAGTTACCTCTGATAATCACTCAGCTGGGAACTGGACTGAAGGGAGTAGGTTTCTAGCAAGCTGGCCCAGGGGACAGGACAGCTGCACCATCAGACTGTTGGCTTGTGGAGCTGTGCCTAGGAAGGAGGTCCGTCAGGCTGGGGCATATGGCACACCAGTCAGTGGCAGCAGATACAGTCAACATTCCTAGTTCTGTGTTCATTGTTACACTGTACACAGTTGTTTTGATAAACTTTGATCTCTCTGTCATATCTGCATTCTTGACTTCTTAAATTCCCCAAAACAAAGCTTTAGGATTTGGCACTATAGATTTGTTTTGTTTTGTTCTAATAAAAAAAGCAAAAGTGGTCCTTAGTGTGAGGGGCTCCAGGGTACCTGCGGGCCTCTTGGTCAGGGGCCATGTTCAAGGGTTCCTGCCCCATGTCTGGTAATGACCCAGCCAAGCTCTTTGCTGTAGCAAAGGCAAAGACTCTTGGGCCTTGCGCACAAAAGGCTCAGAGTCAGCTTGTCAGCTTGGTTTTGTTGTTACTGTTGTTGGAGATAGAACTGAGATAGGATGGGGATGTGCTGTCTCCTGCCACACACTAGGGGTCCAATTTCTAACTGTTCCCACCCTGGGTGTCACTCAGGCTTTTCCTCAGGCCTGGTGGGATCTATCTTTTCATGTTTTAGGAAGCTGTTCTGTTCATCTGCTGACTCAAATCCCAAACATCTGAAGGATCATCTAGTCTCTGAATTCAACCGTTACTTTCAGAGCTCAAAGCATTTCTGAGGCCCTGGTAAGGTGCTGAGGAAATTCAGAGATAAATCCAGTGTCAGTCATCTAGCATTTTCTGAGTACCTACTCCATGTCAGACTCTGAGCCTGGAGCTGTGTGAGGCACACAGATGAGTGACTTCAACAAACATCTGATCAGGACCTACTATGTGCAGGGCTGTGTGCAAGGTACTGAGGAAAGAGATTAATGAGATAATAGTCTTCATGCTTAATAAAGTTATAATCTGTATAATCTGGGAAGAGACAGACATGTGAGCCACTTAATAGTAAGTGAAATCAACCCAGAGGAGGAGCAAGTGCTTCTGAAGTGGCCTGGCCACTTACTAGCTATGTGCTTTTAGTTAAGGTATTTAACCACTCTCTTCTTCAGTTCATCTACCAAATGAAGACATAATGAGTTAATTCACATAAAGTACCTAGAATGGGATTTAGTAGTTAATAAATGTTAGCAGTTCTTTTTCTTCTTTCTCCCTCCTTCCCAAGGATGATGGTGAAGATTACCCTGTGCTGAGGGGACAGCATGCACCGGGCATGGTGAAAAGTGGGGTGGTGGGATGCTGTGCATGGGGTCTGAGGGGGCTGGGAGGCAAGTGTCTGTAGATAATTCTACTGGGGAAATCAGCTAGAGAACCACACTAGATCCAGACCATGAAGGGTCTTCAAAACCACAGGAATTTGAGCTTCTGCCACGGAGAGCAAAATAACCCACATGTACTTTAGGATGAGCATTTTGGCTGAGCAGGGAGAGACTGGGGAGGAGAGGGACCCCAAGGAAGCTGCTGCAGAATTTCGGGGCCGAGCTAAAGCCAGACTAAGGTTCGCTATTTCTCCGGTGCCCTCAGTGTGACCGAAGCTGAGGAAGAGATTTAGTTCCCCTTCTGTGAGTCTGTGGGTTTCTTGCTGAAGGAACATTGGTTTGAGTGGCAATACATCCCGTGTAGCCCATAAATTTTAATATTCTGAGATTATGTTTAGCCTTCTGACCTCAAGGCTGAGCCATGCATACACCCTTGCCCACCTCGCTGCCCTCATTGCATTGCATGTAAGTTGAGCGTATGTATACACAAGACTTTCTGCACACGCATGCCAGCGGCTGGACCAGAACCGGGCAGCTGTGGAACCTGCTGGAGTCTGAAATAGCCTCTTTGCAGGGAGCCTTTTTGAAGAGAGCCCAGTACTTAAAACCGCAACAATGAAAATTACTTTGATACTGATTGCATGTGAAGACATCTTTTCCAGAGGCCTTGTAATATAAAAGGAGTTGGGATATCAAGGGAGATGGAATAACACTGAACTACTTCTCAGTATTAGGAGCTGGGCTGGGGTCTTTGGCATATGGATCTCATTGAGTCTTCACAGTCCTGTGAGGCAAGCGTTACTACTCCTGACAATGAAAAAAAAAAAAAGAAGGCTCAGAAATTTCAGGTCTCATGCCCAAGGTCAGATAATTTAAATGTCAGACTCTGAGTTTTTACATTTGTATCAGCTGTGTAACCACCCAAATTAGGCACCCCCGCAAGCCTTCCTCATGCCTCTTAAATTCATCCAAGATAACCACTATTCTATGTTCTCACCATAGATTAGTTTTGCTTGTCTAAATTTTTTAACTTTTTATTTTGAAATAATTGCAAACATATGGAATAGTTGCAAGAATAATATAAAGAACTCTCCAAATCCTTCACCCAGGCACAGCATGTATTAACACTTGCCACATTTGTGTGTATTTTTTTAAATAGTTTAATGTATTTTAATAGTAAACTTACAGGAACAGCACAGAAGACAGACAATATTAAAAACATGTACTCGCATGTAGGACAACTTAGAAAGTATAGCGAATGGATGGAATGAATCTACCACATGATAAAAATGCAACAAACGCCATTTAGTTACCATCAATAAGAAATTTACTTGTTTTAAAAAAATCCAAATGTTGGCATTGTACAGAAAAGTTTAATAGGTTTATTTATAATTGTTATAAAGTTGAACTGCTGAAACTTTTGTTCACTGAAACTTTTGACTTGCATTAATGCTTTATGTCCCTGCATTTACATTAAAATTCACACACAAATGAAAATGGAAAAACTGCCAATACCTGATTTCTGTCCCCTATTTTTCCATTTGCAATTATATACTTAGGTACCTTTTGACCCCATGGAAAAACAAACAAACAAAGAAAAGTAACGTTCAGAACTACCAATAACACGAAGAAGAGAATTTTTTTTTTTTAAAGAATGAAATGTTTCCCCATCATAGTAGATTCTTAAGCACGTTCTCCACGTATGCGGCGTGCTAGTTGGATGTCTTTTGGCATAATTGTTACACGTTTGGCATGGATAGCACACAGGTTGGTGTCTTCAAAAAGGCCAACCAGATAGGCCTCACTTGCCCCCTGCAAAGCACCAATAGCTGCACTTGGGAAGCGCAGATCTGTTTTGAAGTCCTGAGCAATTCCTCGCACCAGACGCTGTAACGATGAGGTTTCTTCACCCCTCCAGTAGAGGGCGCACTCTTACGAGCGGATTTTGTAGCCAGTTGCTTCTTCGGTGCTTTACCACCGGTCAATTTGCGGGCAGTGTGCTTTGTACGAGCCATGGTAGAGAGACCTCCTTACTTACCCGGCTTCTCCTTCTGCTGGGGATCAGAGAGCTAGAGGCAGCGCTGGCGTTAGAGAGCGATGGCGGCGTGGCGGCGACTGGGAACACATTTGTGTGTATTTGTGTCCTCTCTTTTCTGAAAATTTAGCATTGATGGAATACTTACCTAATCCACAGAGCATCTTCCTATTTCTCCAGTTGTCTTAATATCTTTTATGGCAGTATTTCACTTTGATCCAGGGTCATATATTGCATTTAGTTGTCATCTCTTTTTGCTTCCTTTAATCTGAAATAGCTTTTCTTCATCTTTTATGGCATTGATACTTTTTAAGAGTATGGGACACTTGTTTTGTATAATGGCCTTCAGTTTGGTTTTACCTGATTTTTCTCATGATTAGATTTCATTTAGGTACTTTTGGAAAGAATGTTAAATACGTGACAATGTGTCTTTAACGTGTTGTTTGAAGAGGCACCTCATGTCAGTTTATCTCATTATTAGTGGTACTAACTTATATCACTAGGGTAAGGTGGTGTTGCCTCTTTCTTTCCTAAAAAGTTACCATTTCTCCTCTGTAATTAAGAAGTAATCTGTGAAGAGATACTTTGAGATTATGTAAATATTCTGTTCCTCTCCAGACTTTTGCCCAGTAGTTTTAACATCCATTAATGATTCTTGCTTGCATTAACTATGACTATTGCAAAATTATTTTTTTACCCAGCTATTCCTTTTATATTGTTTTTGACATTGTACTATAAGGAAGAGCTTTCCCTGATCCTCTGTTTATTTACTATTCAATGTATACTCATGAATTTTTGTTTTATTAATTGACTTACAATCTACCACTGTCATTATTTATGTTGATGCTCAAATTCTCCTGGATGTAGCCATTGGGAGACCCTTCAAGCTGATTCCTATCTCCTTTTGACATTTCTCTGTTATTCTTTGATCATTTCCTTATTTCTTGGCATAAATAGATGTTTCAGGCTCAGACTGTCCTTTCCCTAATCCTAAATCAGCCGTATCTCCAACGAGCTCCGATTCCTCTTAGTTGAATAGCATTTACATACCAAGATCCAGGCACCAAGTGGACGCATTGCTGCAGGGGTGTTATTTCTTTGAGTCAATTTCCTATTGGTTTAATTCAGCCTCTGTGTGTATATGTCATACCGGTACCAGTAATTCTAATCCAGTGTCCACAGGGCTCCTTTCTGTCATCCTTCATTCCATATTTGTGTTTCACTTCATCTACAGTGAAAACTCTAACTCCCAAGAACATTAATGTATTTCCTCATTTGCACATTCCTGCAATACATACTGAATACTTTCAGAATTGATACATGCATACTACTATGATTTTTAAAAATCTACTAAGTAGAGTTAAAGATTTTTTTAGCTTTTTTTTTTTAAACAAAAGATTTTAGTCAAAGTACTGTGTTTAAAAGTTACCAGGATTAGTTCTTTTTCCCCCTTCAGAACAGTTATATTATTTCTTTAATATAATATGTTTTGCCGACTTTTGAGCTTCATGTAGATAGAATTAAGTAGGATCATGCAATATTTACTCTTCTGTGTCTGGTTTCTTTTGTTTACCATTATTCTTAAAGATTTATCCGTGTTGTGAATAGCTGTAGTTTTTTCCCATTGTTATAAAGTATTCTGAATATACTACCCTTTATCCATTATACCGACGATGAATATTTGGGTAATTCTATGTGGTTTATAATAAATAAAGCTGTTTTGAACATTCTTGTGCATGTCTTTTGACCGAAATAAGTAATCATTTATTTTGAGTACTTGGATCTCCTGACTAATATATAGCTTTAGTAGACACTGTTTTCAAAGAAGTTGTTGTATTTACATTCCTGCCAGCTATGGAAGAGAGTTCCAGTTATTCTGCATCCTCACCAGCACTTGTATTGACAATCTTTTTTAACCCATTTCCCATTTGTTCCAAGAATACTTGCCAGCAGTGCTTGTGGCTGCAGGGTTTACCCCAAGATAACAGTCCTCCTGACCTTACCCCAAAGTTTGGCACGTGAAAAAAAATTATGAAATAATGATCATTACATACCTGTCTATTACATTAGGATTAGAGACAAGAACACATTTTATATTTTGTTTTCAAATTGGAAACCAGATTTGTTTCAACCTCAAAGAGTGTGTTTATGTTAAAATTAAATGAATGTGGCAGCGAGCTGCACCTTTTTTCTTTTAATGGGAAAAAGGTTAATTTCAACCTTTTTTGGCTATTGGGGCAAGGGTTAAATTTTTTTGAGAAGCATGCTATAGGATGTTGAGTGGGCCTGAATCTATGAATTGCTTGTCTTTGAGTTCAGTTATTCAGCTCACATGGTTCCATCATGTTCTCCTGGGTGTAAGTAACGTAATGATGTGCTTTTACTGAAATCCAGATGCATTGTTGTGTTAGGTGCTTGCAGTCTGTAAGGATCAGAGGTACTCTCAGATTACTTTAGTATTGTAAGGATGAGCTTAAGTAAGGAAAACAGGTGAAGCAAATGCCTCATAAAAGAACAACTGGAAGGTCATTTAGAAAACAAGGCAGTAAAATACCTAGACTTTATGCACACAGCAGTTAGGTCTAGAACTCTCACTTTCTCATGACTTAGCTAGCTATTCTTTTCTACTTTGATTCCTTCTGCTTTTGACTCTTCTATCTGTAGCTTTGCTTTATGTTAACCTTTCTTGTGTATATTTCTTCCAGCTACTGCTCCAGCTACCACCTAGACTAGAGGACTCCCCACAGGGTTTTGAGGCAGAATTTTCATGTTAAGTCAGTTCACAGGCTGTGGCCAGTCTATTGCATTAACCCACTTGGGACGGGTGTCCATCCATTGTCCAGTTAGGTGTGGCCACAGGAAGCAGGAGCATGTAGTATCACTATGGTAACTTGGGAGAAAAGAATGACCCTAGAAGGGGAAAAGCAAGCATTCTGAGTGCCTGACTAGTTTAATTGTGTGTATTATATTCTAATGTTATGCATCTGCTAATTCAGTAGACACTTCTCAGCCCTCTCCTTATCTGCCAATAGAGTAACTGTTGGAAAGGAAATTACCTGTTTATAGTGAACCTATGCCAGTTCCTAATGCTTATAGTTTCCTTTTATATGTTCTGGAAATGTATCTGTAGAACAGGGTAAAGCTCAAAGTGAATTTGATCCTGTAGATGTTGTGGGGAGGGTTGGGAGTGGCATAAGAGTTTTAGAATGTATGAGATATGCCAGGTTGTTATTAGTCTATTTTAAAGATGTAGGAACTGAAGGCCAGAGAGGCCAAGAGATTTGCCCAAGTTTTTATGACCAGAAAGTGGCAGGGCCAGGACTCAAATCTAGGTCTCCTGCTTCCATAGTAAGAGCTCTTTCCACAACCTCACACTAAGTGGGGAGACAGGTCTACACTGATACCCAAATTATTAATGTTAACATTACAAAGGAGATTTGACAAAAGTCAACTATAGCCAAGGCAGGTGATAGAATCTGAGAGAAGTCAGCTCTCTTTGGGGCTGAAATAATCGGGGAAGCTTCTCTAAGGAGGTGGGTTTTGAACTGGGTTTTATAGGGTTGGTCAGACTTAGAATGGTACGGAGAAGGGAGAATGTTGCCAGTAAAGGTCCAAAAGTGGGAAAACAGATTTTCCAGGGACAGAGCAGAGATTTGGGTTGCTTGGTTAGCACCTTTATGTAGGAAAGGAATGAGAGATCAAGTATGGTAGGAAGTTAGAAGGTTTTGAGAGTATGACAACTAAAAAAATTTTTTTTTAAGTGAGATCGTGACATGATGGAGAGAAGAGAGCTTGAAGTCATTTAGATGTCTTTTTAAAAGATCCAGGCTCGAGTGAAAAGGACTGAACTAAGATGGTAGCAGCTGGAAATCTAGACATAGATTTGAGAGTCTTTGAGAAGGCAGAATTAACAGGATGGAGACAGAGTGAAGGGAGATAGAGTGATAGATCTGTCACTTGAGAATTTGAGCCTCACTGACTGAGGCAGTCTGGTACCAGTATCAGAAGAGGAAGGCAGTATGTGTAGTGGTTCGGCTCACAGGCTTTGGATCAAGGCCAACCTGGGTGTATAGGCCAGTGTGACCTGGTACTAGAGCTTTAAGACTTTATATTTTGCTTTCACAATATAAAGTGTGTTTGCTGACCCACTGAATAGGGAGACAGGTTCTCATGCTCAGGGTAGCTGAGGATGTGAGGTTATGCAGATAAAGTAAAATTCTGTAATGTCACATGCTTGGCATCTAGGCTCTTACCAAATTTTAGCTTTCTTCCTCCGACTTCTCCATATGAGGAGGTAGTAGAACCTAGTTGAAGCCTTATTTTCTTAGGTATGTAATATGCTTTGAAAAAAAGGAATTGACAGGGAGTTCCCTGGTGGTGTAGTGGCTTAAGGCTTCGGCGTTGGCGCTGTCAGCGCTGCGGCCTGGGTTCGATTCCCAGTCAGGGAGCTACCCAAAAAGCAAAAAAAAAAAAAAAAAAGGAATTGACATACTGGGTGGATGGGTTCTTTACCCAGGACTTTGAGGTGGACAGATAGAGCCACTGGGCCTGGAGGTCTCCTATTTTTTTACTTCCTTTCATTCCTGGGCTTCAGTCAGAAATCCAAGCCCTCACACACAGAGTTAAAGGTATCTTTCTAAGGCTAGAAGCTTCCAGAAGCACGCAACTCTGCTGTATCTCTGCTGTCACAGTGGGCACCATTTGGGCTATTTCTGAGCCTAGGAGGAAAACTCCGTTGGCTACCAGGACTGTAGTTTGTCTGTGAAATGTGCCCAGCTTCCCAGCTCTGCTTTTCTAACAGGTTTGGAAATTCTGGTTGTTTCCCCGAAACTCTATACGGTGGCATCCAGGTTTGGGCAGTTCTCGCAGAGGCTGCACGGAGATTCTCATTCCCTTCCCTGATAACCCCAAGACAGGCTGGCGTTCTGGGGCTGAGCCCAGCACGCTTCTCCTTCTAGGCGGCTATGCAAGCACCGTCGGTGGAGCTGGGAGTCCAGGCTTTGAATTCCTCCTCCGAATCCCCAGGAGTGGCTGCCCAACCCCCCGCGTCACGTGCCTCCGCAC
This sequence comes from Lyroderma lyra, assembly GCA_004026885.1. Taxonomy (NCBI): domain Eukaryota; kingdom Metazoa; phylum Chordata; class Mammalia; order Chiroptera; family Megadermatidae; genus Lyroderma; species Lyroderma lyra. Next base: position 181,781 of record PVJL010000605.1, on the reverse strand, counting down.
AGGCACCTTGTTGCTATAGCATCCACAGGCGCTGGGCCCATTGGCATGGGCGGGAACCAATCAGCAGGCCCTGCGGGACGCGGCGCGCATCCCAAGGTGACAAGGCGGTCTCTGTCCCGGTTTCCTCTCCTTGAGACCCCAGTTCTTCTTCCCCTGAATCCTGTTCATACCCCGCCACACTTCGTTCTCCCCCACCTTGATTTCCCTTTGCTCAGAGTTGAAAAAATAAAAGCGTTGTTGCCATTTTACAGCCTTTTTCCTCAGGAAAAAGCCTTGGAGCAGGTTCTTGATCAGTTCAGAAGTGGGCACCTCTAGCCCCAGAAAGATGCAGTTTGGGCCTTGTAAGTTTAGGATTCCCCCAGCTTTAGATCCCTTGATAATTGACGCAGGATTGCCCCAAATAAGGAAGTGGGTGAGCGGTTTATTTTCATCCTATATGCAAACCACTAGGGTTAAAACAATTGGGGAAATAGAAAGGTTGAATCTGAATGATCACAGAACCCTGTACTTGCACTAGCTGTAAGCACGTCACCTCTCTGAAACCCAATAGCCTCATTTGTAAAGCAGTCATAACAAAAGAATCCAACTCTTAGGTTTTGTATATATTTAAATGAGATTCACATTCAATGTTGGTCTAATTTTTGCTTATTCATTTGTTCATTCATTTAAGCCATTAATGTAGTCAGCAGCATATATTCACTGGGCATCTACTATATGTCAGTTCTTGCCCCAGCTCATCCCCATCCAGCTGCATGTAGTGGGATCCAGCCCCCAGGAGATCCCTGTGCAAATCACTTCATAGGAACTGATGGATTCTAGCCTGGAATGAGGGCTGCTGGGAGATCTTGTCGCTATGTCAGCTGGGGGTTTGGAAATTGTTTACCGCTGCTCTGCCGCCTCGGGCTGAAGTGCCTAAACAGAAAAGACCGCTCTAGTATATGAGCAACACCAAGTGAGGGACAGCTTTCCACAGCCACCTTTGATCCCCACCTGTCACCCTTGGGGAGGTGAGCCCCCTTTCCCTTGAAGGCCCCAACCAGCAAGCTGGAATCTGGTTTTTCTGTAGTGGGGCTCTGCCTCCTAGGACAGATCTTTGTTGTGCTTTGCCGTGTGAGAGTTCCTGGAACAATCCTACTCAGCTTTTGATGCCTCTGGCATCTCTACACTATTATTGTAGTGCTGTCCCCTTCCTGCTCTCACTGTTCATCTCGGTGCCTGTCTCCGGGGTGGAGTGGCCACACCACTGCTCACACTTGTTTTGGAATCATGTAACGTCTCTGGACCCCTTATCTTTGTATTCCCCACCTGCCTTCATGCTCTGCACTTGGGCTCTGTGGCAGACACTGTTGTCAGGCACTCTGCTGGATTTCTGAGAGACAGTGGTGCCTAACACGTGCACAGTTCATGAATAGTCATTTCATGTGCAATAATGGCCATGATGTTATGAGAGTAGCCAGGGTGGAGGAGCTGGCTCTGCCTTGAGAAGTCAGCACTGGCTTTACCGAGAGGTGCTGTCTGAGCTATCTTGAAGGATTTCGCTAGGTAGGCAGTGGGAGAAAGGGAATTCCATTCAAAGAGAATAGCATGTACAAAAAAGACTGAAATTGTAGAGAAAATGTAATGGAACCAAGAGAATATGTTATTTAGGGTGAGGGTTCATGAGTAGCAGAGGGAAGGAAGGAGGCCAGAGAGGTAAACAGGGGCCTTCTTCTGTGTAGTTTAGCCTTTGCCCTTCCAATGCTGGGAGCCTGGGAAGGGTTCTATATAGGGGCATGGCATGGTCAGATTTATATGTAAGAAAGGTGAGATACAAGGCTGTGCAGAGATGGATTGTCTCACTTGTCCTCTAGCAATTCTGTGAGGCAGATGGGACTGATACTGTTACGTACTTTTTATACCTGAGAAAATTGAAGCTAAATATAGGACCAAACAATGTCTCGGAGCTTGAAAGCAGAGGACCGAGGATTCACCTGGCTTCCTGGCTCTGAATCTCTTTCTCCCAGGCACACTGCCATTGTTGACAGAGTCTTCTAGAAAGCTGCCTGCAGCTGGGCAGTACATAGATGCTAACAGGAGCAATATGAAGCAAATGGTCATTGATACAATCTTGTTGAAGGAGTGTAGCCCTGGGATTTTATGGCCTGTGGTGGTCAGTCTCCTGGCCTCTGTGCCAGTGCACAGACAGCAAGAAGCAGTGGGAGCTTTGAGCTTCAAGCTCTATATCACCTTGACAAAATCCATTCATCACTGTCTCACTTATTAATGCAAAGCAGCACCTGCTGCCTGATATTGGCATTTGTTGGTGGCTTGTTTCTGGAAGCCCCCGATTCTCAACGTTGGCCAGCTCTGCAGTACACAGCCCCAGGAGGAGCTCTGGCAATCAGAAGCAGGCCCTTTCTCTGCCTGCATTTTGTAAAAGGAAATAACTTTATTTTTAAACAACAAAAGTAACATGATCTAGCAGTATAGAACAGGAGCTTAGAGATCAGGTAGACCTGGGTTTTAGTTCTACTGCTGTCACTGAGCTAGCTATGAAAGTTATTTAATATGTATGAGCTCAGTTTCTTATTTCTAAAATGATCAAAATCAAACCTACATGAGAAGATAACTGTGATGATTAAGATGAGAGAATGTTTATACAGTGCCTTGACATGATGCCTGGCACATACGAGGCCTCAATGTATGGTGGCTTTTAATTCTTGCCCTTATCACTGCTACCATCACCACTACTGCTACCACCAGTGAATTGAAGAAAAAAGTAACTTATAATCCTGCCATCATGATGCAGTTGCCCTTATAATTTAGTTACCTTCCCTTCCAACCTTTTCATCCCATTTCTTCAGAAGGATCAGATTTTATAGCAGGTGGGGTTTTCCCCCCTGTGGTAGGAACTGCATTATATTTATTTTTCTTATTCTTAATAGGTAATTTTTCTGATTACAAGAATAGTGTATAAAATTCAAAGAGCAGAGAAAAAGCAAAAGGAAAAACCATACTTGTAATGCCTTTCTCATCCCTAGCTCAGAGGCAATCCCTATTAACATTTGGATATGTCTCCTTCCAGTCTTTTACTCAATGTTTTATTATGGAGTTGAGATCATATTAACATACACACTTTTTAGGTGATTTTTCAGTTCACAGGGTATCATGAGTATTTTCCTTTATTGTAAGCATCATTGTCCAAGTCTGTATAATATACCATCAAATGGCTCTATCATAATTTACATAAGCATTTCCCTAATTTAGCTATCTAAGGTTTTTCCAGTTTTTTAATCTACACAGCTTCCTATGCCAGAACCTAGGGAACCAGCCTTGGTATAACCAAGAAGCATAATGAATTTGTGCTGTGTGTATGGCTCTGGGTGAGGCATGGTGGGACCTCTTAGATAAATTAAATACGGAGCCTGTCCCAAAGGACCTCAGAGACTAGGCAACCTGGAGATATTTACTGGGATAAAATACAGAGGTGCTTCTTTGCCAGACATTGTCAGGGAGTCCACCTCAGTGTGGATAGCCCTCTTCCCTGGGGAAGCTGGGATCTGGGAAGCACAGCTTTTATAAGGAAAAAAGCCTCAGAAGCCTTGCCGCCTCTTCTCACCTACCGAGGTGTTACTTGGCTTCCAATGCTCAAGAGCCTGTCACTGTAGGGACCTGTGCTAATTACCTTTGAATATCACTTCCAAGTGGTTTTCACTGGGAAAGAGTGTGAAGCTATAGATCAGGAAAGGAACTTGTGTGAGAATCAGAGTGGCATGTTCTTTCCTCTTCCCAAGCCTCGGTTTCCTCCTAAAAATTAGAGTAGCCGATCTCCAGGGCCCTTCCAGAATTGACATTCCATAAGTACCTGGAGTTAAAGTGAGCATCCTGATGAGGTCAACAGGATGCTTCTCTAGAGTCTTGAGCTCCTTTTAATTAGTACCTGGAGAACTGTTTCTGCTTTTACAGTCCTAGTCACTTCTTCCTGGTAGCAGTTGGGATGTGCCAAGACTGAAAGGCAAGAAGTTCCTCTTGCTGGGTGGAACCCCAAATTATTGTCTTTTATGTATTAGGTATTTGTTCTTTCAGGTACTTTGATCTTTCATCCATTCTTTAATTCATCAGTTATTAACTGAGTCCTCTGCCTTGTACAGTCCATCTGTGCAATAGAGAGAGAGGTGAATGAGACTCAGCCCTGTTCTCAAAACACAGGCAGTCTAGTGAAGAGACAGGAACAAACATGAGAGGTCACAAGATATTAATAGTTGCTTGCCATAGAAGTTGTGCAATGAAAGGAGTACTTGAGTCTGTCTAGAAGCAACTGCAAAGGAGTCTAGTGATGCTTTGAGATTTTAAAGGACGAGTGGATGTGTTCTAGGCAGGCACTGGAGAAGGCATTCCAAGCAGGGGAGCAGTATGTACAGAGGCCCATATGTAGGAGAGCCCGCACCACATTCAGAGAACCACAGATGGTTGTGTGGCTGGAAGGTGAAAGGGAGAGAGTGAGTAGATGGGGAAAGTCAAGCATTTGTTCTCAGACAGGTCTGTTCCCATGGAATTCTTTGCTCATTTTATTGGTCTGATGAGAGAGTGGTGGTCTTTTAAATTAGTTTTCAAAAACTCACATGCTCATAGAAAATTTGAAAAAGTACAAAAAAGTTGGAGAAAGGATTTAATAAAATCACTCATGGTCTCAATGCCTACAGACACATACCTGAACATCTCGGTGTGTTTCCATTCCATTTTTAATCACTTTTTATGTAGTTGTGCATGTGTTGTAATTATAGTTTTATCTTTATATGAGGGCAGGCTGATAAATTTTGCCTCCACTGTAATTTGTTGTTGTTGTTGTCCCATTAGACATATCTGGGTGTAACTGGTTCTGTGTGGTCACATGGTGTCTCCCCTCCATCATTCTCGACCTCACACACACACAGACGCTGATGTTTCTCACCCAGTGCTCATCGACATGGAAGCGTGCTCAGACATTCGGTTCACACAGCATGCTGTCACTGAGTTCTTAATGGTGGAAAAAGCTCTTCCAGTTTTTTTAAGGGCTCACATTATGGCAGTATTCCATGGACTGCCTTTTGTTCTCGGGGTCATAATAATGGACACGAGTTTCATCACCTGTAATGATCTTCTTTAAGAAGTCCTCACCTTCTTTTTGAAAAATTTCAAAAAAATTGGAGGAACTTTTTCCGCTGTTAAGAATTCAATAACAGCATGCTGTGTGAACCAAATGTCTGAGCACGCTTCCATTTCGAATGTGCACTGGGTGAAAAATACAAGTATCCATGCATGCAAGGTCAAGAATGATGGAGGGGAGACACCATGTGACTGCACAGAACCGGTTCTATCCAGATATGTCAAATGTAACGAAATATATTACAGTTCAGGCAAAATATATCAGCCCACCCTCGTATATGGTGCCTCTTTCTACGTACTTCCTAATATTTGCCAAAAACAGATGTTGGTATTAAAAAATAACTGTGATTATAAAATATATAAGCTGAAATAGTTGTACATTTTCTTTCTCTAGTATAACTTATTTTCTTTCTTTTATAGGTCTCTTGTGGCTCAGAGCATAATCTGGCAGTGGTTGGTAAGTGCAAGCCTGCTGGTAACTGTTGATTCTGAAACTCATGTGGCAGAAATGGAAAAGACTTAGTTAACCAAAAGCCAGGGTGTGTGTGTGTGTGTGTGTGTGTGTGTGTGTGTTGGAAGCAGATTCTGGGAAACAAGTCTTTACTTGACCAAGGCTTTACTAGAAGCTTCTTTTCTAAAAATTTTAGTCCACATCATTGAGCTTCTTTCTAAGGTGCCTGAGCCGGTCGCTGTGCCTCAGGAAATGGCATTTGAAGATATTAAAGGTCTTCGAGACTGAGAGCAGCATGTGTAGAAAGTCAGATATAAAAGGGGACGAGGCTTGGGCTGCTCCTGTTTCTCTGAATAAATCCCTGCCACCAAGTTCTTTCCTCTTGGTTGGCTCTTTCTTTGGAGAGAGGGGACTATGCTCATTCACAGCCTTGTACTTCATGACTCTCAGGAACTTCCAGTTGAAGCCAAGCTTCTGGATAATAGAGGTTTCTTCTTAGTTGTCTGGATAACCAAGGTTCACTGTTTTTGTAATTAGGCCCAGAATAATTCCTTCAAGAAGCCGCCTTATTACTTCCACATGTAGGTTCTGATTCCATCTTGCAGTACATTAGAGAGACAACAATGTAGAGCCTGACTGCCTGAATTCAATACAGGTTTCCATTTACTACCTGTGTGAACTTGGACAAGGCACCTAACCCTTCAGTGCCTCAGTTTCTTCATCTTTAAAATGGGGAGAGCAATAGTGCCTACCTCAGAGGGTTGTTGAGAAGGTTAAATGAGTTAATACATGTAAATCATGTGGAACAGTGCTCAGCTCCTAGTAAGGGTTTTAGAAGTGCTGGTTGTTATTACCTGATATCATTTATTCATGTAATTGCCCTCCTGTGGGCTTTAGTTCCTCCATCTGTAAAAGGGAGGGATTAAAACAGGAAACCAAGGTTCCCTTGGGCTCTGGTATTTTAGGACTCTATTACACCCCCTCATGTCTGCCTTGTGCTGATGATTTCTGTTCCCTGTCTTCCCTCCGGCCTCTGACTCTAAGTTTCTGAAGGGCAAGGCCCCTGCATTTTCTTTTGCTTCCTTCCTATTTGTGGCACCCAAAGCAGTGCCTGGCACTCAGTAGAGACTCAAGCACTTTTTTCTGAATTGAGCTTGACTGGCTCAGCTGCCTGGGGTGGCAGCAGTTTGAAGCACTTTCATTGCCGACCTGAATGTGATGTGCAAGGAGGCAGAACCAAGGACAGCAGAGGAGGTAGGCTGCCTGCCAGCAGAGCGGGTGGGGAGTAAATGGGGTTGGAGTCAGAGCAGCAAGAAAATGGAACAGCAAAACTGCATGCTTTGCAGCAGTACCGGAACTATTCCAGCCTGTGTGTAATTAAGACAGGCTAATCAGAGAATCAGAGGTGGTGCCTAGGGTGTCGCTGCTGCTACTGTCACTGGATTGGGAGAGGTTGGCTTCCTCTGGGACTGGCACAAACAGGAAGATTGCAGGGAATCTAAATACTTGAAGGAACAAAATCCAGACTAAGGAGGGGACCAGAGCTGGCAGGATGGCAGGCTGAGCTGACAGAGGCCAGCACGGGGCTGTAGAAAGAGTGTAGACTCTGAAGGCAGACAGCTCTGGTTCAACCCTCTCCATCGCTATATGAGCTTCTGTTTTTTCCCCTCATCTGTGTAATGGGGATAAATCCACTTTGCAGGATTGTCGTTACGATGATGAGGTGAGATAATATATATGAAATACCTGGTATATAGTGGTGCATAAGAAATACATACATATATGTTTACAGTTCTCTTTATTTCTCTTGGTCAGGGTGGGAAGAGGGGAGAATCATTTGTTATAATAGTGTAACTGTTACAGTGAAGAGAGAAATGATAGCATTCTGGAAAGGTGTGTCCAGTGTTACCCAAGTGAGGAGAGCATCTGAGGCAGTGGGAGGGCAGGGCATCCTGGTGAACTCTTTGAGGGCAGACCTATCATTTTCCATTTCATCCCCAGGGTCTAGGGCCTGGCTCACAGTTTGCAGAATGAATGGTTCCAGAGTCAAGAAAGGTGGGCTCAGTCACAGGGCTCCAAACATGTCTGCATACCTACATGTGAGGAATGGGGCCCTCAGTGGGTACCCAGCATGGTGTAAGCTGTGCAACAGGAAGTCATGAGAAGTGCCTGTGAGCCCTGGCAGGAGGCCAGCAAGAGGGAGACAAGCTGGAGGAGAAGTGTTCCTACCAGCTTAAAGCCTGGTTCTCACAGCCTGCATGCCCCCTCAGCTCTTCTGCTATTGCCCACTCTACATGATTTCCCTGCCTTTAGCCTTATTCCCTGAGATCCAGCCTCACAGTGCTTGGTACTGGCTCCCACACATTATAGCATGAAATAGTTGCAGAATAAACTACAACAGAATGTAAAGAAGCCAAACTTTACTGAAGGGTAGAAGCAGCATTAATGTCTAATGAATATGTGACAGACAATCAAATTGGAAGAGGAAGTGAAACAGAGACAAGTGAAGGACATAATTGAAGACCTACCCTGTCTTAGAATGGACACAACTCCACAAAGTGTATTTGTTGCACCTAACCAGGGATAAGTAGCAGTAAATAGTAGAGCTGTCTGCCTGACTTCCAAGACTGCTCTTTTGATTCTTTTATATCCTAGGTCCCGAGGGAGTATGGGTACTGCTGAAGAAGAGCACAGGCACTGGGTTCAAGTTCTGGCTCCTTCACTTATGAGCTGTGTAACCTTGTACAAATGGCTTAATGTCTCTTATGTCTTAAGCACCTCATCTGGAAAATATTACTGACCTCATAGGGTTGTTATATAAAGTGCTAATTGCCTGGCACAAAAGTAAAGGCTCAATAAATGTTATCTGATATTATTATTATATATTAAGACCTCAAGGAAGGAAGCAATTGTAAGATGACTATAAAAAGTTTTGAGATTCAGGGTGGGAATCTCAGAAACTAGATAGGAAAGTGTCTTCCCTACCCAGGGGTCCAGGGCGGGAGCTCAGAATAGCTGCAGAATGGATTTGTAAACTGTAGCCTGGGGATCCCGATCTAGGGGATCTGGAAATCCCAACAGCCCTGGAAATGTTGCTAGCCCATATTTATTTCAGGTGAAGATTCTGCCATTCACTTTCTCAGACAGGGTCTCAGGACCTGCATGTTGCAGCCGGAGGTAAGGTGAACAGCAGCCGTATTTCAGGTTTCTTAGGGGTTCATAATAATTCTACTCTGCTACTTCATTTGCTTCCAGGTTTCTTTTCCCCCCTTCTTTTGCAGTTTGCTTTGGTTCTTTCCTTAGTTTTCCAGTGAAGCTTCTCTTGACATGTTCTGTGTTTGCCATTGGACACCACCATGGCTAGAAAGGGTGGTGAGATGGTTCAAGTTCCTTCTTTAGAGTAAGGAATAACTGTGGGAACTGGGCATAGAAAAGCTTGAGTGACAGGCAGGAAGGCGAGAACTGAGGCCACTTGCCGTGGCTGGTCTGGCCACTCTCTAGCTATGTGCCTGTACAAGCATTCTTCCTCATCAAACCTGATTCCTCATCTATAAAATCACCATCACAATATCTGCCCTTGAAAGTTGTTTTTCCAAATGGCACAGGTATGTCAGGTGCTTGCTCAGTGCCTGCCACGTACTAGGTGCTCAGCAGGTGCTCAGCAGGTGCTCAGCAGGTGCTCGCTCACTTGACATTTCACCAGTTTGCTTTCTTTCTTTCTTCTTTCCACCTAGGATTTCCCTCCACATCTGACAAAGCTTGCTGGCTGGCTCCCATTGGTCAGCAGAGGTGAGTGAGGGCATGTGCCCACCACTCGCTCAGAAGATGCTTGCCTGCCAGAGGCCCAGGCCCAGCCCTGTCTTTGGGGCTCCCACCTCCTTGTGTGGCTGAATCGACTCCAGCTGTTTTGCTTCCCCCAAGAGCAGCTTATTTTGGCTTGAATGGGCAATTTGTTTGCCTTCTGTCCTGATGTGCAGTTGTTCAGCCTTCCTTTCCTGCAGAGAAAAAAGAGCTGACTGCATTTCCTCTCTCCCCGCTCCATACAGACCCTTGGAAAGGATTTTATTGATGGCCTTTTCCTGGAGCACTCAGGCTGCTCAGGCTCGCCAGAGAGTCACTGTTCAAGAGTTTGGCAGGAAAGTGGTGCCTCCTCCTCCAAGCAAAGCCAAATCTTTTACCAAATTGGAGGTATAATCTATGCAAGGATATATATATATATATATATATATATATATATATATATATATATATATTTGATTTCCAATTGTTGAACCCTGTCCCTTTGTAGTATGTGTGGCAGAATGTCTGATCTTGGCCTGAAACCCATCAGACAGGTTCATGTAAGCATTTAATAGAGAGAACTCTTTTTTGACACTGACTGTTTCTCTGAGAGGCAATACCTATAAACCTCAGGGCCTTGTAGAGAACTTAGAGGTAAATACAGACTTATGTGGTCCTGTGCCCTGTGTGATAGACAAAGTGTGTTGTCCATTTAATCCTCATAGCACTTGGGGAGTTGGTGTTATCATTAACCCCATTTTTTAGATGGGAAGCTGAAGCTTAGGTTGAGTAGTTTGCCCACTCAGGTCATAGGGTGGTCAGGAGCAATCTGTGTGTCAGGTCTTTAACTCGGATGTGTAAGTTCAGAGCCCCTGGTCGATGACCTGCTGCTGCCTTCCTACACACCCATGACAGTTTGGCCTGCTTTTTAGGTCACTAGAAAAGGTTATTTCATCCCTTCGTTTCAGTATTTAGTAGGTCTTGGTGATGGCAAGTTCTTCCGTATATCCAGCCTGAATCTTCTTTGCTTTAAGTTAAGCAGTTTTCTGCATAATAGTCAGATAAAATCATGAAATTGATGACGTTTTGGAAAACTGCCCCTGTGGGGGTTCTTCTTTCCCTCGCATTTGTCCTTACCTCTTAAAAAAATAATTTACTTATGTCGTTTTTAAATAAGTAATACATGTACATGATTCAAAACTTAAAAAGTATAAAAAGACTTAAAATGAAAAACCTCCCGCCTACTGTATCCCCCATCTGTCCAGTGTCCAAAAGCCCTTCCACCACGTGTGCAGCTACTGTGTTTCCTCTGTGTCCTTCTAGTTTCTTTTTGCATATGTAAGTGAATACTAAGATGTATTTTATCCCCCTTTTACATAAATGGCAGAATGCTGTATACACTTTTCAATGACTGATTTTTTTCTTTCAACAATTTAGTTGGAAAATCTTTCCATGTGAGTATAAAAGCCTTCCTAGTTCCTTATTCTAGCTACATAACATTCCAGGGCACCTGTGTACCATGACTTATTTAACCAGTGCCCTGTGGATGGACATTTAGGTCATTTCTAGTCTTTTGCTATTACAAGTAATGATGTAATGAATAACCTCTTATATATGTTATTTCATGTGTGGGAGAGTGTAGTTGCAGAATAAATTCCTAGAAGTGATGTTATTATATCAAAAGACTAAGTGTATTTATTTTGAAAGATACTGCAAAACTGGCCGCCATAGGAATTATACCATTTTCGTTCCTACCAGCCATGTATTACAGTGCCTATTTCTGCAGTCTCCCTAATATAATATGTTAAGAAACTTCGATTTTTGCATAGGGTAGCTTTTGCTTGTCGTACTTTCTTTTTAATTTTTAAAAGTTTTCAATGAAAGATAGCTGACATACAATATTATATTAGTTTTGGTTTACACCATAGTTATTTAACATTTATATACCTAAAGAAATTATCACCGTGATAAATCCAGCAACCATCTGATACCATACCACACTATCACAATATTATTGACTATATTCCCTATGCTATAATGAGTATATATTACATCCCTGTGACATTTATTTTATGCATGGAAATTTGAACCTCTTATTTCCCTTTACCTTCCTCCCTCTTTTTTTTAATTGATTGCTCCATCATTTTAATTTTTCAATTACAGTTGACATTCAGTATTATTTTATATTAATTTCAGGTGTACAGCATAGTAGTTAGACATTTATATAATTTAAGAAGTGATCCTCCTGACTAGTGCAGTACTCACCTGGCACTACACATAATTATTACCATATTATTAACTATATTCTCCATGCTTTACTTTACTTCCCCATGACTGTTTTGTAACTATCAATTTGTACTTCTTAATCCCTTCACCTTTTTCACCCTGCCTTGCCAGCCCCCTTCCCATCTATTACCCCAATAAATCTGTTACCCATCTGACACCATACATAGTTTTTACAATATTATTGACTATATGCTTTATGTGATACCCTACATCCCCCCATGACTACTGTGTTAACAACCAATTTGTACTTCTTAATCTCTTCCCCTTTTTCACTCACCCCTAAACCCTCTCCCATCTGGCAACTGTCAGAATGTTCTCTGTATCAATGAATTTGTTTCTGTTTCATTTGTTTATTTTGTTCTTTAGATTCTGCATATAAGTGAAATCATATGACATTTCTCTTTCTCTGTCTGACTTACTCCACTCAGCATATTACCCTCTAGGTCTATTCATGTTGTTTCAGATAGCAAGATTTCATTTATTTTTTATGGCTGAGTAATATTCCATTTTTATCCATTCAGGTAGCCTTGATATCTTGGCTATTGTAAATAATGCTGCAATGAACATATGGATGCAGACATCCTCTTAAAATAGTGTTTTGGGGTTCTTAGTATAAGTACTCAAAATTGAGATTAGGTGCTTCTTTGTCTCCTGTTATAGCCTTTGTTTTAAAGTCTGTTTTATCTATTATAAGTATTGCTACTCCAGATTTTTTTCCTCATTTCTATTTTCATGAAATATCTTTTTCCACCCCTTTACTTTCAGTCGGTGTGTGTCTTTCGATCTGCAGTGAGTCTCTCATAGGCAGCATATGTAAGGGTCTTGTTTTCTTATCCATTCAGCCACCCTGTCTTTTCATTTGAGCATTTAATCCATTTACATTGAAAGTAATTGTTGATAGATATGTAGTTATTGCCATTTTATTATTCATATTATATATATTCATCTTACAGAAAATCTCTTATAATACTGGTTTGGTGGTAATGAACTCCTTTAATTTTTTCTTGTCTAGGAAGCTATTTTTCCTTCGATTCTAAATGATAGCTTTGCTGGATACAGTAATCTTGGTTGTAATCCTGGCTTTCCATCACTTTGAATATTTCATGCCAGTCTTTTCTGGCCTACAAAGTTTCTGTTGAGAAATCAGCTGATAGTCTTATGGGAGCTATAATACCTTGTTGTTGACTAACTGCTTTTCTTCTCTTGCTCCTTTTAAGATTCTTCTTTGTATTTAAACTTTGACATTTTAATTATGATGTATTTTGGTGTTAACCTGTTTGGATTCATCTTGTTTGGGACTCTCGGCACTTCCTGGATTTGAATATCCATTTCCTTCTTCAGGTTACCATCATTATTCAAATAGATTTTCAATTTTTTGTGCTCTCTCTTCTCCTTCTGGCACTCCCATGATGCAACTGTTGGTACACTTGATGTCCCAGGGGCCTCTTTAACTGTCCTCATTTTTTTTTTGGATTCTGTTTTCTTTTTGCTGTTCTGATTGGGTGTTTTCTACTACCTTATCTTCTAACTTGCTGATTTGATCCTCTGCTTCATCTAATCTACTGTCGATTCCCTCTAATGTACTCTTCATTTCAGTTATTCTTTATTTCTGACTGATTCTTTTTTATGTTTTCTATTTCCATTTTTATGTTTCCTATCTCTTTGTTGAAATTCTTCCTGAGGTTATTGAGCATCCTTATAATCACTATTTAGAACTCTGCATCTGGTAGATTGCTTGTCTCCATTTTGTTTAGTTTTTTTATCTGAAGCTTTGTTCTGTCCTTTTATTTGGGACATGTGTTTTTTTGTCTCCTCATTTGGCTGTTTCCCTGTGTTTGTTTCTATGTATTAAATAGGGCTGCTATGTTTCCTGGTCTTAGTAGAGTGGCCTTATGTAGTTGGTGTCCTGTGGGGCCCAGTGGTGTAGTCTCCATGGTCACCAGAACCATGTGCTTCAGGTCTGTCCTTTGTGTGGGTTGTGTGTGTTCTCCTGTCATAGTTGTGCCTTGATTGCTGTTTGCACATCAGCGGGGGAGATTGACCTTCGGCTCATTGGTTGTGAGGATTGACTGTGACTACAGTGGAGGAATTGTGGTGCAGGGGTTGACCCTAGAGAGCACTTTGCTTTAGCAGGGCTCTGGTACCTGCCCCTTCAGTTCTTTGAATGTGTCATCTTTGGAGGCAGCCGAGTGATGCATAGCTCTGTCTGAAGCTGGCCACTGGGTGTGCCAGCCCCAGGGCCTTCTGGGAGGGGATCTGCTGCAGGCCAACTTCAGTGACAGCCTATGCCCTGCCCAGAGCCACCTGGCATGAGCCACAAAGCATTCCTCAGATGGCCGCTGCCTGTGCTGTGCTTGGAGGTGCCTAGAGAGCCCAAGCCATGAACCGAGGCTGGCTATTGCTAGTGCCAGGCTTAGGGTGCTCAGCCAGAGGTATAGAACACACCAAAACTTGATGCTGCTTGTTTGGGTTTTGTGAACCTTTGAGAGATTTTAGGAACGTCTATAGCATGAGCCAAGGCAGATGGTTAATGTGGAAAAGCCACTGGAAGTTGCTTGTGTTTGCCTGAAAGTTGGGTGGAATGGGACCTCAGAATCACCAAGGTAGGGCAAACAAAAGATGTTAGCCAGGTTGGAGGGAGACTCAATATGGTGGCCACCTGTGTCTGCATTCAGGGAAGGCAGGGATAGTCTCAACGAAGAAACAGTGGCTTCCACTGTCAGTCCCCAGAGGGTTAAAGCTAAGCCCACTGCAAAGGGTTAAAGCCAGGCCCGCCGCCCAGGCTTGACCTTGGTATAATCAGTCCGTGTCTGGGGTTGAGGAATTCCTGGGGCTGACAGTTACTGCGCATGTACCGCCTTATGTAACCATGAAAACCTAAACAACTGCTACTGGGCGGGTGCACCAAGATGCCACTTTTGTTTGAATACGTATATATAGTCCCAGGTGCGCAATAAAGGGGCTTGCTTGCTGGTGTGTTTATGGTCCCCCATGTCGGTTCCGCGTGTGTTTTTTCAATTGGGTGTACCACCGCCGAAACCTGCCCTGTCTGGAAACCTTGGCAATGACATCCACCAACTCCTCTTTCAGGAGAAAGCTGTCCTTCCAACGCTTACCCTGAAGCCAGACAACTCAGTTCCTCCCCATATGTCCCTATCACCTTTCCAGCTGCTGCCCCAGAGCTGGAGCTCAGAGTGAGTGAGTATGTTGATAAGTAAGTCCATGTGCGGGCTCTTTAATAGCAGCACCTGAGACTGCAGCCTCTTTGCAAGGGGGACCATTGCAGCTGAGATTTCCCTTCTGATTTTTAATGGTCACACGTGGGTGTAGGACCAGCTCGTTCCGTGTCTCTGCCCCTCCTGCTAGCCTTGAAGTGGCTTCTTGTGTTCTTAGTTGTAGGGCTTTGCTTCAGCTGGACTTCAGGTGATTCTCAGTGATGGTTTTTCTGTAGTTCAGTTGTAATTTTGATGTGGTCATGAGCAGAGGTAAGCACAGCATTTACCCACTCCACCATCTTGATCAGAAATCCCTTGTTTTACTCTTTAAATGGAAGTACAATATATATGCAATGAGGTGCACAGATACATTCTGAAGGTTCACTTTGATGAGTTTTTACATGTGTGCATATATACCTAAGAAACTACCACCCAGAACAAGATACAGAACATTTCCAGCACCCCAGAAGGCCACCTCATACTCCTTCTCAGTCAGTACCCCAGCCCCAGACATAACCACTATTCTGACTTACGGCTCCAGAGATCATTTTCGTTTCTGCTTGAACATCATGTATGATGTCATACAATATGTACTCTTTTGTTCAATACATTGTGTCTATAAGAATCATAGCAGTAGTTATTTTTTATTAGTCAGTCATATTTCACAATTTATATACTACAACTTATCTATTTAGCTGTTGAGGAACATTTGGTGTGTTTTCAGTTTAGGATTGTGAATGAAGCTACTTCTATGAACATTCTTACGCATGTCTTTTGGTAAACATATACATTGGGTAGGTAACTAAGGATGGGATATCTAAGTCGTAGTATAACATTAGTATACTCATATACTGCTCAACAGTTTTCCAAAGTAGTTATACCAATTTATACTTATACCAGCAATATATGAGAGTTCCATTCGTGCCATATCCTTGCCAGGTATTTTTAGTCTTGCTTATTTAGGCCATTCTGAGTGTATCATCCTAGGCAGTTACTGTCCCTCTCTGGGTCTTAGGACCCCCATCTGAGAAGTGCTTTTAAAGTCAGCTGCACCACTCACATCTGCCCTCATGTTTACAAACGATGTTGTATATCTCAGTAGACCATAACTTTCTCTACTTGCCTTGCAGGCAGTAGGTGCTTCACATGTTTGTTGAACACTGTATTAACGTTATATAGAATATTTTCCGCATTCACTCCTATCAGCTTGCTAGTGGCTAATAATGTAGCATTCTGGAAGCTGTGGAGGAATACAGCAAACCGTTGTTACCTCATGGGGCTCACATTTAATGGGAAAGAGAGCTGTGATTTAAGTTTGGCTCATAATATGCACTTAATAAATAATGAATGAATGAATGAATACAAAGCAGAGAGTGATAAGAATGAGAAGAAAGAGTAAAGAGGAAGGAATGTTTAATTTTGGAAATCCTCATGAAAGAAGTAGCTCCTGCGTGAAGGAAGGGTAAAGAGGATTCTATGCTGAGGAATCAACATAAGCAAATGCATAGGAAGGCTTTTAAGTGCTAATCATGGTTGAGGGGCGAGTGGTCGACCAGCAAGACAGCTGAGGGTTCCCTAGGGCCCAGTCTCCAATGCCGGACTGAGACATTAAGTTCATTGTATCGTCACTGTGCAGCTGTTATGGATTATTTAGGACACTTTAGAAGTTCACCATTACAGAAGATAAAAGGCTTAAAAAAAAAACAGATAATGCCCTTTTACAGAATGAAAGAGAACTGCCAGTATTTGGATACCTACTAAGTGCTGGCCCCAATCTGAACATTTTGCATATACCATTTCATTTAGTTATCACCATGCAGGGTAGAAAGTAGATAGATAATTGTCTGGGAAAGACTCAAAGAGGCACATCCCAGGATTCAAACTAACATCCGCTGACTCTGAGGTTTACTTTATACTACCTCCCTGCAGAGGTCAGGTTTTGGCTTTATTGGCATTTCAAGTCACACCAACTGAACTTATAGCATACAGTGACTTTGGGAGACAGGAAAAGCAATTGCAGAGCTAGTACGGACCGTACTTTCCTGAAAGGACAGAGGCTAGCCCCTTTCCCAATCTCTCCTCAGAGCATGGCACCTAGGCGACCATGTGTGACATTGGACAGCTTTGACAGTGGCCAAGCAGTCAGGCCCATGAACCTGCTTTGCTCTTCCTTAGATGGGGCAAGCTTCCCAAGCCTGGGCGGCACCATGGTATCTCCCCTAGACTCAAAGTGTTGCTCCTTTGCACCCACAGGCCTCAGCTTGTGTGGTGCCCCTAAATACCACCAACCCTGGGCTGCTGTCCCTGCTGCCTCTTGTCTCTGTGGAATCTGCTATTCCTCCTAGGTGCACCTAAAGCCTTTGAATGCAGAACAGCTGTGACTACTGATTCTGAAGTGTGCTCTCTGGGCAGGGCATCAGCAACATTCTGTTTGCCTGTTTGGCCATTTGTGGATTTATTCATTCATTAAGTGGCTGCACTGTGTTATAGAAAGAGCCCTGGGCCAAGGGACCTGAGTACAAGACTAGGTAGCAGCTGTCCCCTTGGGCAGGCCATTTTCCTTCTCTGGGCCTCCTTTTTGGATAAAATCAGAAAATTGTATAAGGCAATCATTGAGGTTTCCTTCAGCTCTGACACTTTCTGAGACTGTTTTATTCATCCACAAACTCATGCCTTCACCCTAACATGGGGTTAGGGAGTGCTTCTCAGAAGAGATGATGTTTGAGGTGGGTCTTAAAGGATGAGTAGGAGGAATAGAAAGGCATTCCAGGGAATGACATTAATTTGAACAAAAGCAGGGGGAAGGCATGGCAAATTGGGGGGAAAGTGGGGACTGGGAGAGCAACAGAGCAGTGAGAGACAAGCCTGCAAGAGTGTCTGTGGCCATGTCATGAAGGCCTTGAATGCCAGGCCAAGGAGCTAGGACTTATCCTGCAGGGTAACAGGGAGCAAAAAAGGTTTTAAAGCAGAGGAATGATTTGATATGATCTGTTTTCAGAAGCTTGTGGCTGTTTAGCAGAAGAATCTGGGAGGAATAGCGGTGGGTTTGATCTCATGGCTTTGTAAGATATTAATTCAGTAAGCTTGTGCTTCTCAGTGTGAGACCAGAATGCTGCTGACCTTTTCGCCTTCCGCACAGTGGACGTCTGATTGTACTCACCAGGCATTACGACTCCAGATTCCCCATCAGACTCCTTGGCCTGGACTCTGCTCTCTCCTCCTTGGAGCTACAAGCCCAGCCCAGCCCAGTCCCTTCCCCTTCTAATGGCAGCCAAGAGGCTGACTTGGTCAGGAAGTGCCACAGTGCAACCCTAGTGTGGCATGCATATGTCAGGAGCCTCTTATGTGTGTACCCTGCTTCACAGTGCACAGGCACTTCGGTCATCCATGCCCTTTCATTCCCACAGTAACTTTGGAATTCTCAGGGGAGTCCAATCCCCATTGTACAAATGGAACTGGAATCTCAGAAAGGCTCATGACTTGCCCCAGGCGGCATAATAGAGTATAAGGAGCTGAGGCCTTGGAGTTCGGAAGTCATGGGTTCCAATCCCAGCTCTGCTGCTTAATATCTGTGTGACCAAGGGCACGGTTGCTACCCTCTCTAAACCGTGGGTTTCTTATCTCTAAAGAGTGAGATAATCGCTTCTGTAAGTGCTAGTTATTGGAATGAGCTGTGTGGCTTATGGAAAAGCTCTTGGCACAGAGTAGGTGCCCAGCAGCTCTGTTTCTGACTCACTTCAGTACTCTTTCTGGTGTTTCTTCTTGCTTCCCATATGGCCCTCTTTATCATCTCTCTTGTTCTTCTAGTCTTAAGTCAATGCCCCAGACTTATGTGAATGAAAATATACCTTCCTGTGTACCCAGTATGAAGTTAGGCCCTGGGGTGGGGTGAGAGGACATAGGCAATGGCCTCACTTGGCTTATCGCCTGGTTGGTATGTGTTGGAGCAGAGGGTTTCCAGCCTTACTCTAGCCTGCACGGCCGTTACCCTGTGATCTCTGTACCATGTTCCATCTGCTCCCTGTCTTCCTCCTTCTTTGGATTAGTCTCTCCTTTTTTATGGAGCACCTGTTCTAGTAGCTTCCTGAGAAAGATTAGTTGGGGATAAATTTTTTGATTCTTTGAATTTAGGAAAATATATTTCCTCTGTTTTCACACTTGATTGATTGTTTAGCTATGGGTAGGATTCTAGGTTGGAAATCTTTTTCTTGCCATTTTTTGTTTTGTTTTGTTTTCTAATTCCTGTTCCTTTGTCTGTGACCCTCCTTGAAACTTTTAGGAGCTCCTCTTTATTGTCGGTTGTTTGCAATTTTATGATGCTGTGGCTTGTGCGCGTCTTCTATTCAGTGTCCTTGTTCTTTCATGAGCTTCTCAGTCTAGAGACATATGCCCTTCAGTTCTGGAAATTTTTTCTTGAAATATTTATTTGATAATCTTTTCCTTTTCTTTCTGGAACTTCTGTTAAGTGTATATTGGCTCTCCTGGACTTGTCCTTTCCTTTTTGAGGGCATGTTTTTACTTTTTAAATTAGTTTTTGGGAAATTTCCTCAACTTGATCTTCTAGCCTTACTAATGGAATTATTTTGGCTATCATTTTTAGTTTCCAAGGGTTTTTTATTATTCTTTAATATTTTTAGAAAAACTAATTTGCTATTTTTATTTATATTGCCTTACCATCTATTCTTTCTCAATGGATATTATTATAGTTTTAAAAAATAATTTGTCTTGCTCTCTGCCTTGTCAGTTTCTTCCATTTTTTTCCCCTTTCTGTTTTTTGTTTTGGGTTCTGTCTTATATATTGGAGGTTATGCTGGGTGTTTTTCATTTGCCCTCCAGATGTACTCTCCACCCTTTCCCACCCTGCCGTGTGGACCCCTCACCCCCACCCCTCACCACCCATTCTTCTGTGGCCTGAATTAGCAGGCTCCCTTGTTCTCTGGCTTCTGTTGGATTCAGCTGCCAATGAGAGGCACATCAGGAGACCTGAGAACTGAAAAGAGTGAGATCAGGGTATGTATTCCCTGAACTCCTTCCTGCTCTGTTGCCACATCTCTGTCAAGGCCAGGACTCTAATCTGGCATACCTCTGCATAACCCACCCTCTTTGGTTCTGGTAACTGCTCTTTTCCCTTGACTGGACAGGCTTAGAGGTGGTAAGGCTATAGCTTTACCAGGTATCTCTGAGGTACTGAACTGTCCCTTGTTGGTTTCCCTATCCATGCCTCTGAATTGTTCTTTTATTAAACTGTCCCATGATGCTTCATTTGAGGTGCTATCTATCTTCCGCTGAGACCATGACTGTTATGGGGTTTTCCTCTCTATAAAGACCTGGTGATCTCTGGCTGTCTGTTCATATTAAAAAGCGAAACACTAAGTGAGACTGTGTGCTTGGAGGTGGTTCAGTGATGGTGGACTTCCTTGTAAAATGTTGGGCTGAGGAGTAAGGGAAGGTTTTTCATTGGTAGACCTTCAGAGGTCAGTATTTATGGAATTTTTTTTTCTGATCTCCTTCCTTGCCCTATATATGCCTAGCTGTTGACTTCGTGGAATATGATGAAGGCTTGGAGTCCCATCATTCTCTACAGACTGTCCTTAAGTCATTTGTTTCATCCTTGTTCTCACTCTTACCCTCTAAGGCATCTGCTTCTTCTTAAATCCAAGGCCTCCAAAGAATAAATATCCAGTGCTCCCTTAGTGATCGCAGGGTTGCTGATTGTGTGTTAAGGAGAATCTGAGTATCTAACTGTCCCATGAATATGATAGGTTCCAGATGCAAGCTAGCTAGAGGAGAGACCCAAGCCAACTGAGAAAGCAGGTCTCTCACCACTCAGCCCAGAACCCTTTGCTTCAAACCATGTGTCCTCAGAAGGAAGCATTGAAACTGTTACACCTTCCAAGTCCAGGACTGCCTGTCTTCCAACAAAGTCGTCTTTCTAATCTGGCCCTTTAGACTGTTCACGTGCTTTTGTTAATCTTCTACTTTTTGTGACTTTAAGTAACTTGCTTGCCCTTGAAAGGCACTACTATAAAAATAAAGGTAATAATCTGGTCTTCTGTTCCCCTGACCTTACTTTGCAGAGACTTCCTGATGTTGTTGAAAGTATAAGTATAGTTAGAAAGGAGAGGTAATAATTTTGCATAAAAAGCAAGATAGAATATCATAAACCTAATATTATTTTATTGTGACTCTCAAATAAATTTGATGTGAGTTTTGGAGGACATCGTTTGTCTGTGAAAGAAGCCTGATTAGGTTTCAAAGCTCAGCTCTGCCATTTTCTAGCTATTTTACGTTGAGTGAATTACAGCTTCTGAGCCTCAGTTTTCCTATATGGATAAAGAGAATGAGAATGTTCAAAGAGTTATTACGACAATTGAATGGGGTAATATATGTAAAGGACCTAGCTTAATGCCTGATACATGACACCAGCAGTACCCAGAGATTTATGTAGTGCCGCATCCTTGCCAAAACTTGGAATGATCTAGCTATCAGTTTTTACCAGTCTAATAGGTTCTATCAAAATAATAATTTTGTTTCAGAGACAGGGTATATCATGCCAAGTTTAACCAGAGAAAGACTAAATGGAAGACATATATTAAGAACTTAAGGCAAAGAATCGTCTCACACAACTGTGGATGATAGCTAGGCAAATCTGAAATCCATGGGGTAAATCTTCAGGAAGGGCACATTGAATCTATAGTCAATAGGCAGAAACTTCTTCCTGAGGGAAACCTCAGTTCTCTTATTAAGACCTTTCAACTGATTGGATCGGGCCCACCCAGATTATCCAGAATAATCTCCTTTACATAAAATCAATTGATTATATAATAGATGTCAGTCACATCTACAAAATACCTTCATAGCAACACTAGATTAATTAGTGTTTGATTGAATAACTGCATACAAATTGGCAGGAAAACTGACCATCACATGGTTCAACTTGTATTTTAAGAATATTATCTTGGGACACTAGGGAGGCTGAGTTGAAGGAGGAAGAATCTGGAAGCAGAGTAACCAGAGCATTAACTTAAGGGAGGGGTGATGAGGACCTGAATTAGGTAGAGAATAAGAAGAAATTTGAAAGACTGAGCACAGCTTGTCACAATTAAGTGACCTGGTATGGATGGGGTTGAGAAGAGGAGAGGAATGGGCAAGATCAGGATGGTGCCCAGTTTTTGTGTGGCAGATTGGGTGGATGTGTCATCACTGCCTGAGGAGGAAATGCATGAAGAGAGGAAAGAGTAGGCCTTAGGTAAGGTAGTGAATTTCGTTTTGAACATAGCCAAGTGTGAGATGCCTGTGGAACATCCACATAGAACTAGGAGGTTGGAATGAAGACTTTAAGCTCTTTAGAAAGGTGAGGGGGTTGTATCTGTAGAGAGGGTTAGTGAAGCATTCCCACTTAAGTAGTGTTGTCATGTGCACGTAGATAGTGTCTCTGAGCAGTGGCCGGGCTATCGGGTGTGGTGGTGCAATGCCTTCAATGATGTTACATCAGTGTGCCGAGTCTGTGATTATTCCTGCTGCTGCAGTAATTTGGCCTGGGGCAGAGACTACTTTCCTAGCCCCCTTTTGCAGGGACCTACCCTTCCTGCAAGACTTTCTCCCTACGTCAAGAAACCATTGCAAGTATTAGGTGCTCAGTAGGAGCCCATGCACGTGACTCTCTGTCTCTTTGAGGAAAATCCAAGATGGAGTCACTAATTTCTGGGGAGTGACCTGAAAGAACTTCGCACAAGGTATGATGAATGACTTAATAGAGCAGCTCACTGTCCCAGAAAACAAGGCCAGCCCAGTCAGGTTGCCTGGGGAGAAGCACCCTCTGCTCTCCCATTTCCTACCGCAGACCTCCTCTTCACAGGGCTGCAGATGCCAGAGTGGGGGTTGTGCCCTGTGAGGTTTGGGAGTGTGAGGAAGGAAAGGGAATGAACATCCACTGGGCATCTCCTGTGTGCCCAGCAGTGTGCTGGGCACCTTCATAATAATAATGATGAAAACAGTGGCAGTGACACTTATAAGGTGTTTGCCTTGGTGCGCAGCACTGGGCATGTCTGGTTGGTTTTTTTCTATTTAGTTGTCACAACAACCTATAAGATAGTTACTATTACTAGCCACATTTTACAAGTGAGACAATCAAGGCAGAGAGATTAAGTGACTTGCCTAAGGACACACAACTAGTAGATATCTAAGGTGGAATTGGAAAAAGTGTTCTGATTCCCAGGCCCGGAGTTCCGACCTCTTGCTGCCTGTCATATAGTGTCACAGCCACTTTCCCCTACCTGGTCCTGTCATGCAGGGAGCAGGACTAGTGTTCACAGGGTTCTTCACAACTTTAAGGAGTAGCTGGGTTGGGAGAAGCACTGGATGGCAATTATGAGGTTTACAAGGGGTGGTCAAAAAATTCATGGAATGGAAGCTTATCAGAGAGGTGGGAGTACTAGTGCACACAGTTTGATTATGTGAGTTATTATTAGTATTAATATATGTGCCAGATTTCAGCCTGCTTACATCCGTGTTCTTACAGATTTTGCTGAAGAAGCACATAAAATGTGAAGATAACCTCAAGTATGGATAAAATTGAATTTCATACCATCATTAAGTTCTTCACAAAACAAGGGAAAACACCTCAAACAATTTTGAAAGAGTTGTTACTGGTTTACAGGGACTGTTGCCCTGGGAAAGCCATAGTATACAAATAGCATAGCCTTTTCAAGCAAGGCAGAGAATAGATTGAAGATGACCTCCCTCCAGGATGCCTTGTTGAGGCCACTTCCTCAGTCATTGTTAAAAAAGTTGAAAACTTGTAGTGGAAGATGCCAGATTAAATAAAAAGCAGTTTGCAGAAATGGTTGGAGTATCGCCTACAACAGAGATCCCCAACCCCTGGGCCAGGGACCAGTAGTGGTCCGCGGCCTGTTAGGAACCAGGCTGCACAGCAGGAGGTGAGTAGCAAGTGAGCTAAGCTTCATCTGTATTTACAGCCGCTCCCCATCACTCACGTTACTGCCTGAGCTCCACCTCTTACAGCAGCAGCAGCATTACATCCTCCTAGAAGCACAAACCCTATTGTGAACTGTGCACATGAGGGATCTAGGTTGTGTGCTCCTTATGAGAATCTCATGCCTGATGATCTGAGGTGGAGCTGAGGCGGTGATGTTAGCGCTGGGGAGTGGCTCCAAATACAGGTTAACATCAGTAGAGAGGTTTGACTGCACAGAGACCATAATAAATCAGTTGCTTGCAGATGCATGTCTAAGTCCTGTCAGTGAGTGGTAAGTGACAATTAAGCTGCATCGGGTGGCAGGCTTTATAGTGGCAAATGAGTTGTATAATTATTTCATTATGTATTACAATGTAATAATAACAATAATAACAGAAATAAAGTGTATAATAAAGTAATGAGCATGAATCATCCCAAAACTATCCCCTCTGCCCCCTGTCTATAGAAAAATTGTCTTGCACAAAGTCGGTCCCTGGTGCTAAAAAGGTGAGGGACCGCTGGCTTCCAACAGTTTTGAATATTCTCCATCAGCATCTAAGGATGTCAAAAGTCAGTACAAGATGGGTGCTGAGAATGCTCATGCTGCTTCAAAAACAACAGCATGACAGGTGTTCACAACAGTTTGTGGACTTCTGCAAAAACAACAAAGATGATGTTTTAAACTGATTATCACTGGAGATAAAACTTGGGTTCATCATTGTGAGTCTGAGTCAGAGTAGAATTCTATGCAGTGGCATGAAAAGGGCACACCACCCTCTAAGAAGTTCAAGGTGTAACAGTCGGCTTGAAAAATCATGACTACTGTTTTCTGGGATATGGAGGGTATCCTGCTGATTGATAAAAAGAATAAGGTGTCACAGTAACTGGAGAGTCCATTTCCAGTCTGCTGAAACAGTTAAAAGAGTCTCTGAAGGAGAAAATAAGAGGAAGATGGACCACAGGGGCGCTGCTTTTGCATGACAACATGTCCATGCACAAAACTCTTCACAACTGTGGCTTCCAGACGTTAAACCACCCTCCCTACAGTCCAGACCTGGCTCTGTCTGATTATTATTTGTTCCCAAATATGAAAAAACTGCTTCAAGGAAAGAAATTTACAGATGACGAAGAGGTTAATCAGCATATTTTGAGGGCAAAAACAAAACATTTCTTTTGAGGGTATAAATAAGCTTATTAAAAAAAAACTTATTGAAAGATCTGAAAAGTATATTAGGGCTAAGGGGGAATATATTGAAAAGGAAAATAATAAATAGTTTTTGTTTACCCTTCTTCCCTTTCATTTCACAAATTTCTTGACCACCCCGGAGAGGTTCTTATCTTCTGTCTGACCTTGGACTTTAGACCTTAACCTTTCAGAACCACACTTTCATCATCTATAAAATTGAGATACTAACATTTTCCTCTCAGGGTTTAATGAGAATCACATGAAGAAATTGCTAAGAAAGTGGTTTTGTAAACTTTGGGACTTACTCTATTCATCTGTACCTACTGACCCGATTTTCAGAATACCCTCTCTCCTGTTATCTTCCCAGCCCTGACTCCTCTTGTCCTTTATTATGATTTATGATATTTTATCACCTAAAAGTCTCTCGTTATCATGCCTGGAGGACACTGAAATTCTTATATAAATAATTCCACCTCCCTGAGCTGGCTGGAGGAGGTGGAGTGGCTCAGCAGAGTTAGCAGCTGCCGAAGCTGTAACCAAGAGAAGAACTTCTTGTCAGTCACAGGAGTGATTCATTCAGATGGCTGCTTTGCTGAGTCCTCCCCAGAGCCATAAGGTAAATTGGATTGCAGTGCCACTTTCATCACTCACTAAGCTTAAAATGAACCTCAGCTTCTTACTTTGAAATATAGCAGCATATGCATTTGAAAGAACACACCTGGGTTCTGTTCCCAGCCTTGCCACTTGTTAGCTGAGTGACCTTGGCAAGTCATCTCACCTAACTGAGCCTCAGTTTCCTCATCTGTGAAGTGGGAGTGCTAACACCTGCCCCACAGGGTTGTACAGCACAGATAAGATCGTGGGTACAATGGGCCCAGCATGCTACCAAGTGCCTGTTAGACTCTCAGTAATTCTTACCTCCCTGTGTCTCTAAGCTGTGGACATGTGCACCTTGGGGAGTTAGGTTTCATGAGGGGTGAAACAATCTGGTTGGAAAGTGCAAAGGCAGAGGACTCAATAACAGACATTTGAATCACAGTTCTATTTTTAGTGTGATCCAGCCTAAGGTTTAAGATTGTAGTGTCTTCCTTCCTCATGTGTCCCTTTATCCTTTCTGTGTAAGCAGTGGAGGGTCAGAGTGGGGGTGGGGAGGGGATTGTCCAGCTTTTCTGAAGGCTCATACTCCTGCCTTCGCAGTCACATCTTTTTCCTCGTTGATATCCAGCACAGTCCCCTTGGGTACCATCAGCTTAAGGAAATCTGTGATAGTGCTTGCACATGAGTGTTTTACTTGTCTTCAAGATTCTTTCACTACCAAACCAGCCTGCAGATTTCCAACTTTTGAAATTTTGGAGGAATTTCATCCATCACCCTTGCCCATTTTCACAGTGTGGCTGAGTTCATGAATTAGGAGAACATAGCAGTAAATATTTTTCAGCAGGTCCTATTTCTCCTCTTTGTTCTAATGATGCATGTAACCCCACACCCCCCCAGAGCCTGGAGCATCTCCTGGCACTCAGGTGATGTAGAGGAGGGACACAGTCTGCTGGACACCCAGGAGGCCCTAATAAGTGTCATTTCATTTTTCCCTTGCAACTGCTCTCTAACAGGCAGGAATATGGTTTAGTGGTTAAGAGCACAGGGTTTCAAATCAAAGAGACCGGGGTTGGAATCCTAACTGCAACTTAACATTAACACTGGGTGACCTGGGGCAAATTACTGTTCTCCTCTGAGTGTAAGTTTCCACACCTGTAACTGGGGATAGTAGTCCCCATCTCACAGGGCTGTGAGGGTGAGTGAAAGGATGCAGAGAGGACCTCAGCACGGGGCCAGGCACACAGTAAGCACATGTTTTACAGCAGAGGAAATAGCGGCCCAGGGAGGTTAGCTCATTTGTTTCAGATAGGCAAGGGTAAAAGAAAGTTGAGGCTGAGAGGTCAACGGGCTTGCCCAAGGTTATGCAGTGAGTAAGCAGCAGAATCTGAACTAGAAACCACGTCTCCTGACATTTCACCAGGAGCCTCTGGAGAACTGGAATAAAAGCCCCAAACCCATTTGTAACTGGCCCCCTGGTGGTAGAGTATGAGCCCAGTCTCGCTTCTGCTAAATCCTGCTTTCTAATAACAGGCTGCTGGTATCCATTGTGTACACACCTATAAATGATAGAGCAGAAATGTCCTGGGAAACCAGGATTCCCCAGAGTGCTCCAGGAATGCAGTATTTGGTTAATACATTCTCCCAGAATATTAACCTCTTGGTTTCAGGTCTTATTGAAGGTTATTATGAAATGCATTGCAGCCATTCACTTTCTGATGCTAGAAGTGGATGTGTAGTGAGCATAAGCAAATCTTTCTTAAGTGACAGAGGATCTCGACCAGGTCTCCAGTCATCATCAGAATGACCAGTCATGATATTTAGGACTCTTAATAACAATTTGTCTGTCTTTCTGAGCCTCTTACACCCAGTGTATAATGTAATCATAGCAACAGCTGTGTGTGTATGTGTGTGTCTGTGTGGGTTGGGAGTGAGGGGCAGGAAGGAGAGAGAATTATCCTCATCTCACAGGTGAGAAGGACATGACATCTGACAATTAAGTTCACGAACTTGCCATGGTACGCTTATGTTAGCAACACTATACAAACAACTTGGTGAGGTTTCATAACCTTGGTATATCTGTGTCTCACAGCTGTGTTCATGTCGACATGTGGGAGTGTCTTGCTGAGTGGCATTCATTATTGTTGTTGCGTATTTTTGTGTGCCATCACGAGAGTGTCAGAGCTTGAATTAGAGTAATGAACAAATTTTACATTTCTTGTTAAACTTGGCAAAAGCGAAAGTGAAATCAGGGACATAGTAGTCCAAGTTTACAGGAATAATGCCATGAAAAAAAACGCCAGTGCACAAATGCATTAAACATTTTTCTGAGGGGAGAGAAAGCGTCACTGATGAAGAGGGGTGGGTGGCCAGTAACGAGCAGAACTGATGAAAATCTTGCAAAAATCCATCCAATTGTGCTTCAAAATCATCTGCTGACTGTGAGAAGGACAGCAGATCAAATAAACATCCATAGAGAAACAGTTAGGAAAACCTTAACTGAAAATCTTGGCATGAGAAAGGTGTGTGCAGAAATGGTCCAGAAAGAGCTCACCGATGAACAAAAGCAAAGAAGAGTCAAAGTTTGCCAAGACCTTTTGGTGAGGCAAGATGATGTTTTGGGCCATGCTATCACTGGTGATGAAACATGGGTGTGCCAATACAACTCTGAAATAAAGCGTCAAAGTGCACAATGGAAGTCAGCCAATTCTCCACGACCAAAAGTTATGTCAGTTCAAATCAAGGGTCAAAACAATGTTTCTAAGCTTTTGTGATATCAGAGTGATTGTTCATTATGAATTTGTACCAACTGGACAACCAGTCAACCAAGTTTACTACTTGGAAGTGCTGAAAGGGCTGTGTAAAAAAGTTAGATGAAAACGACCTGAACTTTTCACCAACAACTTGTGACTCTTGCATTATGACAATGTACCAGCTCACAAGGCACTGTCTGTGAGGGAGTTTTTTAATCAGTACACAAATGACTGTATTGGAACACCCTCCCTATTCACTTGATCTGGCTCCCGATGACTTTTTTCTTTACCCGAAGATAAAGGAAATATTGAAGACATTTTGATAACAGGACATCGAGGGTAATAAGATAGCAGCTCTGATGGCCATTCCAGAAAGAGTTCCAAAATTGCTTTGTAGGGTGGACTAGGCACTGGTGTACATGTGTAACTTACCAACAGGAGTACTTTGAAGGTGACCATAGTGATAGCAATGAGGTAAGTAGCACTTTTTCTAGGATGAGTTCATTAAATTAATTGTATGACTGCCTCCTTAGGGATCATATACCTTCATAGTAGCAGAACTAGAACTGAAATGACATTTTCTAAGACTGTGTGTGTGTGTGTCACATGTCATTGAGTCAGCTCTGACTCCTGGTGACCCTGTGAATGAGCGATGTCCACATTGTCCTGTCCTCAACTGCCCTGTTCAGGTCCAGTAGACTCCTGCTTTTATGGAGTCAATTCATCTAATATTTATTCTTTCTTTTCTCACTGTCTTCTATTTTCCCCAGAATTACTGTTTTTTCTAAATAACTACCTTCTCATGATGTGCCTGAAATAGGACACCTTCAGGTTTGAGACAGTTTAGTAAAGCAGAAAAAATTGTTTTGAGTCAGACATACCTGGGTTTAAATCCCAGTTTTGACATTTACTAATGATATTGATTTGAGCAAGTTACTTAATCTCTCCGGGCCCAACATTCCTCATCTATAAAAGGGGGAGAATAATATTTCCCTTGCTGGGATTATTTTAAAGTTATTCTAAGTAACGTATGTAAAGCCTCTAGCATTGTGCCTGGTCAGAGTAGGTCCTTAGCATATGCAAATGTATTATTCTGTTTGCTAGTCCAGTGCTCTTTCCAATCTACCAGATTGTTCACTACTGTGATATCTGGTCTTGAGCCTATCAAACTCTAAAAGTGCCTTTTTGAAGTAAATCTATTCTCATTAGCTTTAGGAGGGTGGGGTTTTTTTTTTGTTGTTGTTTTATCTTTGACAACAGAGACCTGAGACACTTTTATTCTGTAAGTAAACAAAATTTTACATTTACACAAATATAAAAAATAATTTTACATTTATACAAAGATGCTGCAAAACAATAAAATAAGTATCATATATGGATGCTATTGATAAAAAGTTCCCACAGTCTGGAAATGCTTTTTGGATCATATAGGTCTGTCTTTTTAAAATATGCATAGACTTTGAATAGGAGAACAGATATAGGATCAAAGGTGTGGTAGTAAGACAGTGTAAGATATACCTAGCTTGGCCAGAACAGAAATTGCAGTTGGTAGGGGAGCACACATGATAAGGTTGGAAAAATAGACTCACGTATAGAACTTCACATGTGCAGGTCAACACACACTCTCCTACTCATGTACGTCGCTAACCTAAAATTCACAGTAAGAAGGGTCAGAGGCATTGGCTGAATAGGTCATACTGCATTCAGCCTTGAACTCTAGGAAGGCAATGTGATGTAGAATAAAGAGCGCTGGGATTGTAGTTAGGAACCAGATGTGGCTCTTGGTTCCATTGTCATTCAACAGTGTGACTTGGACAAGACGTATAACCTCTTTGGGCCTTGCCTCTATTTTTTTAAACAGGCCACTTTTGGAAAATCCTTTGGAACTATTTACCAAGAGCCTTGAAGATATCCATTCACTTTCATTTATGAATTCATGTCCTGGAATTGTCTCCTAAGGAAAGATCTTTTTAAAAGCTTTGTGGTTAAAGATGTTCATCATAGTGTTTTCTTAATTAAAAAAATTAGACTCTGCCTAAATGTCCAGCAGTTGGAATTGGATAAATTATGGCCCATCTGCTTGACTGATTTGCAGTATTTACTAAGGTAACAGCATTAACCATGTAAGAATGAAAATAAAAGGCATATATTTAAAAATATACTGGGAAAAATCCTACTTCCTCATGTGGGCAACATTGTTGATGTCTTCCAAGACCCTTGGTGCTCTGGTTCACACCAGTGATCCCTGTGCCACCAACTGTTTACCGTGTGTGGTGGCCTTAGGACATTTTCCTAACAAACACCTTTCTCCCTGGTATGCTTTTGTGTGTCCTGTTCATCCCTCCCCTTGTCCAGCAGGTGAGCGCCCACTCTCCTTCCAGTCTAGTTTTAGATTTCCCAGACTTCCTAGAAGCATGCTCCGTCATTTCTGTCAGGGGATGACTGGCGTAACTCACGGTTCTCAAACCCAGCAGTGCACTGGAATCACTTGGAGAGTCTATTAAAATGCAGATCCCCAGGTCCTGAGACAGGCTTCCTGAACGCCAGTCTACTGGGCAAGGACCTGGAATCAGGATTTTTAACAATCCACCTTGGTATTGTGTTGCTTAGCCATTTGTGGGAAGCTTTGACTGAAGTAACTCTAAGGTGCATTCAGCTTAAAATCTTCCTAGTTCTCAGAGTTGTCTCCTGTCCCTTACTACCCCCACCATAAGCGGCTTTACCCTGAGAGCATCGTGGAGTAACAGGCCTGACAGTGGAGAGTAACTCTAATAGCTTCACCTTTTCTATGCCAAGTACTGCTTTACATACAGCATTTTTATCTTACAGTTCTTTAAGGTCATTTTATTATTTCCATTTTACAGATGAGGAAACTGAGGCCAAGAAAAGTAAAGTGCCTTGCCCAAGGTTAAGTAACAAGAGTGGTGCAGTGGAGCTCATATTTGAATTCTGTTCTAGCAGACTTCAGAGCCCGGGGAACTGGGACCCCCCGTCACTGCCCCTTCTCTGCACCCACTCTAGGGCATCCCCACAGGGCCAGGTGCAGCCCTGCTGTGTGCCATCGTGCCCCGTGAGGTGAGCACTGGAGCCCTCTGCCCTTTGCGCATGGTTGGTGGGCAGCCATGAGCCACATAAGCGGGGGCTCCTGCTCACGAAATGTGTTCTGACGCCCACCCACCTGCTTACCGGGTGCAGTGAAGCAGCGGAATTCAATTTGCAGCAATGACCTAAGAGGGGCTATTTTTAGTAAGAAAGTAGGTCAGGGGCTGCAGCGGTGCTGCCAGAGAAACAGCAGCCTTCCCTCTCACCGGGAGGCTTGCTCACTTCTCCTACAGCCAGGGTGAAGGTGAGGAACGCAGATCTGACGTGCTCACATGACTGCAGTTGTAATTGTCACGGTGGAGCCACTGAAGGGGAAGCACACATCTCAGACACAGAGGCTCTTGCCTTAGTTTGCCTAGGGTCCTGGCCCCAGTCTTCCTCAAGAGATCAGACTCTTTGGAAAGCATCTCAAGCATGGTAGGAGGTTCATGTACAATATTACACACCAGCTACATGCTCTATTCTGGGTTTGATCTGCATTATCTCATTTAATCCTCACAAATACCTCTGCAAAGTAGGTATTATTATCTCATTTTGCAGATATAGAAACTGAGGCATATAGAAATTAAGAGAATTACTCGAAGATCACACAGCTTGTATGTAGTGGAGTCAGATTCCGAATCCTGTGTAAGACTTCAGAGCTGATGACCAATCCATCAAACCATGCTGGAGGTGCTTTTTTAAATTACCACTCTACCTCTGCCCCATTTTGTTCAGTACTTCAGAGAAAATAGTATAGAGATGGTTTTCTCCAGCTGGACCGATGTTAAGTCAGACAACCTACTCCTTCCAGGTTAGGAAAAGGGTACCCAGGACACAGACCTCTTCCCTAGAGGGGAAAAAGTACATCTCTCCATACTGCTGCCCTCAGATCATTGAGGCGAGTGGTTGCCCAAAACAAACTAACCACCAGTTTCCCTAGGCCTGTAGTGTCTCAAAATCCCCTGTGCCACCCCACTTACTCTGACACATATTAACTCAGATCTGTGGCAAATTGCAGGGCACTCATTGGTGATACATAGACGGCTATGAGCTTGTTAACAGAACGCGGTAACCGACATCTCATGATTCATTATGCAGATCGCGGAGGACTCCGGCAGAAGCCCACTTTGTGGCCACTGGCACCACCAGCCTTGAGAATTTGTTTCTGGCTCTGCCCTGGCTCCTCAGCTACAGGAGCCAGAAGCAGCCTGGGGCCTCTGCCTTTTCCCGCTCTCTCCTCCCAGGCAAGGAGTGAGGATATTTCCCTTGCTCCCAGGCTGCATGGCCTGGGAGCAAGGTTATTTGTTCATTCGTTCACTTAACAAATGTTTTTAAAATGTGTCAGGCATGTAGGAGAGAGCAAGACAGAGCATTCCCACCCTCACGGAACTTTCAGTTTCTCTCTGGGCTTTAGTTTCCTTATGTTATGGGTAGGAAAGAGAGAATTGGATTGGTCAATCTCTTCTTGCACTAAGATTTCAGAATCTATGATTCTGGATTATAAACATTTATTATTGAGTCACGGTGTCTAGCTTAGTCGTTTGTATGTAATACCAAAGAGAAAAGAAATGCAAATCTCGAATTTCAGAATCTGGATGGGAACCGTGGATTATGCTTATTCAATTTCTTCACTTACAGATGGAAAAAATGAGGCTGAAAGCAGGGCATGACGTGCCCAGTGTATCAGTGACTGAGCCAGGATGGGGAGGCAGGCAGCCGAGCCCACTCGCACCTCCAGGCCCCCTGCAGCTGCCTTCCCACTCAGCACTGCTGCTGAGCCCCTGCTTGGAACCCTTTCTGCAATTAGCTTTCCTGACACTGAGCTCTCCTGAGTCTGTCGTGCCTACCTCTCTAACCACTGCTTCTGGGCTCCCCTCCTTGCTTCAGAGAGTGGCCTGCGAGTGGAACAGGAAGGAGTACTCTAGCTAAGCCTTAGAAGGTGAATAGAATTGGAATTCACTATGCCAAGACTGCCAAAAAGATGGACCTGAAGCTGTGGGCAGAGTAGGTAGAGTTTACTCTCAGACGTCTCAAGCGAGCAGGTGCAGGCAAACCGCAGGGACACCGAGGGGGACCTGGTTGAGCCAGCTTACGCGGAGCTGCTCAGGGAGCTCACAGAGGCCTGCAGAAGGGCCTGCCTCTCCTCAGGCCTCAGAGCCGCTCTGGGCCTCTGGCCTTGGCCTGTCCCCTACATTTAGCCAGGCGAAAAGCTCTAAAGCTGGAAGGAACAGAGGACCTTACTGATGTTAGTGAGGCAAGTGGATTGCATTGACTGCAGGTAATTCGGCCGCAGGAGGTTTATCCCTTTTGCAGCGACCAGAGCATCTCTGTCTGGGTGGGTATTGCAAGGTTGTAGCCAGCCGTTACAGTGCCTGTTTGTCTGTTGCTCTTCCCTCCGTCCATCACAGTTCTGGAGCCAGCACCTTGGATCACTGTCTTCGATTAATTCATAAAGTTTTCTTGCCTATGGCAGTCCCCTAGGATGGAGATGGTCAGCGGTAGGAGAGGCTGAGAACACTGATCTTGATTATGTCTCTATGTACAATTTTAGTCTCTTAAATTGATCTTTGTTCTTTTCCACCCTGTACTTTTGTAGAAAATAATTTTCCAATAGGTTCATCACATTGTCCTTAAAGAACTGCCTGATCTGTGTACATAAAATATGTCCTGTGTACACTTATAAATGTATATACAATGCTTAAAAATAAATCATTGGGAATTTTTGAAAAGGGCTTCACGCGGTAGGCTGTGAACTTGAAACCTAAGTCTGAAATGTTCACTCTCGCTCATGTGCCCCTGGGCTAGTCACCTTCCCTTTCTGCCCCTCTGCTCTACCTGCAAAGTGAAGGGAGTGGGTCGGTGGTGGTTTTATTCACCCGGCTTGTGAACCAGTCCCGTTGAGTCACTTGGGATAATTGTTAAATGTACAATCCCTGCGCCCAATGGCATAGCTATAGGACCGTAACTTGAGTGCTTAGACATTTTTAGTTCTAATTATTAGTTCTAATAATCCTCCAGGTGATTCCAGGCGATGCAGCCAGGTTATAAGGAGTTGTCTTCCAAGAACCCCTTGGTTCTGATGTTTTAGAGCCCTTTGCCTTCTCTCTCCTTCCCAGTGTCCTGATTTCTCTTGTCCTATTTTCCCTAGAGAGCACCCTTCACTAGGCTCTGAACCTCTCAGGAGCAGAGGCCCTATCTTGCCCACCTCTGTGCCTGGTTTCTGGTGCAAGGCCTGGTGCACGGGAGGTGCTTAGTCAGCAAGGGGAGGGGAGGAGGGGGCTTCACTACCACTTTCTGCTCATCAGGTAACTTCCGTAACTTTTCCTGTAGATTCAGTCATAAATTTTCTGATATGATAAATGAAAGAACACAGGTTTTGGAACCTAACAAAACTGGATTTGAATCTCAGTTCTACCTCTTCCTGTGTAGTGATTTATCGCAAGTCATTTAATCTTTTTAAACTGCAATGTCCTTGATTGTAAAATAAGGATAGTAGCACCCATTGCTCAAGATTGTGAGGATTAATTTGCTGCATAAGAATATGCATCTACAAGTGTTTAACATATATTAATAGTAGGATTTCAAATACTTCAGCTGCTTTTCATCTTTCGTCAGCCTAAGGTAAGTGACAGGAAATGAAAGGTAGGAGACTCAGGAGAATGGATCAACCCCAAGCTGGCACAGAGGGTGACATATGGTCCTTTGTCATCTCCTGGCTTCCCAGGATCCTGAGACTCTGACTGAGATCCAGGCACCTTGGTGGGTTCCCTACATGCTCAGTCAGCCCTGGGCACATCAGAAATCAGACCTAGAATCCAAATACACAGTGTGTTTTATTACTCTGTTACAGGGAGGTAGGGAGAGAAGTAACAAAAGAAATTCAAGGAGCCATTGTAGGTCTGGGCTCCCTTGTAGGCCTGATGTCTGGGCTTGCACCAACAAACCCAAGTTCATTCAGAATGGTTAGTTTCCAGGGCCAGAGATCTTTGGGTTGGTTTTGTTAGCATATCAACTCCCCTTTCCACACACTCTGTGTTGGAACTGCCACAGCATGCTGCTTTTCATGAAAGTCTCTTTTTCAAACCAAGTCCAGCTGTTTCAGTCTCAGCATGGCTGGTGAATGGTTAGCCCTCCCCACAATGCCTCCAGCACCACACTAATAACAGCCACCTTTTATCGAATGCCTACCATGCTTGAAGCATCATGACATCACTGTGAGTGGATATTATTAGCCTCATTTCACAGGGCAACAGGTTGTAATTAAGACTATAGACTTTAGGAGTTCCCTGGTGGTATAGTGGCTAGGCTTCAGCGCTGTCAACGCTGCGGCCTGGGTTCAATTCCCAGCCAGGGAACTACCCACATTAAAAAAGAAAAAGACTGTAGACTTTAGAGCTAGGCCAAGTTTCAAATCCTGGCCCCACCACATTTGAGAAAACCCTCTCTGAGTCTCAGTTTCTTTCATCGGGATTAGTAATGTATATCTTGTCCTTGTGAGGATTATGTGACTATTGCATGGGTAGTACTTGACATAGTGCCTCGTGCATGGTAAGTAAATCCTCCATAAATGTAACTGGTGATGATGAGGACAATGATGACAGTGATGACAATGCCATGATCTCTTCCTCTAGAGAAGATAGGCCCCAGTAGTGGATACTAGAGGAATGAGGAGAGATGACAAAGTATCAACAGTTCCAGTAGCCTGAGACAAACTTAGGAGGACCTCAGGAATGGTGTTAGAAAGGGACCTAGTGTGACTGGTCGCAATAAACTCAGGGAAGAGCTACATTTCGTTCATTCATTCAGCAAATTTTTATTGACCACCTGCTATGTGTCAGACCTTGTGCTGAAAGCTGGAGATACAATGATATAACAGACATGATCCCAGCACTCAAGGAGCTAACAGTCTCATGGGGGAATCTGGTACTGTTAAAATACAATTGCACCAGCTATAAAATTACAAAGTAGGATAAATGTTGTGAAAGAAAGGGACAAATTGCCATGATAACATATCATATCATAGGGGTTCTAATCTATTTCCCGTGATCAGGGATAGCTTTGCTGAGAAAGTGACATCTGAGCTAAAATCTGAAGAATCATTAGGAGTTTATTAGGTAAGGGAGTAGATGAGGTTGGGGGGAAAGCTTTCGAGGCACCTAAACCAATATGGCTTCTAAGATGAGAGGCAGCTCGGTGGTTTCTCGGAACTGAGAGGGTCTGTATGGCCTGAGTGCAGACAGTGAGAAGGAGTGTGAGGTAAGTCAAGATGCTGGAGATGGAAGTCAGGGACTTGTCAGCCTTGTTGAGGAATTTTATTCTAAGACTATGGAGACCATTGAAAATTTTGGAGCAAAGGCATGTGTGTGTGTGTGTGTGTGTGTGTGTGTGTGTGTGTTGTATATGTGGAGAGTGATGTGACCAATTTGATACTTAACAGAGAACTTTTGAACAGTGGCCTTGAGAATGGGTTGAGGGCAGGAGGCAGTACAAGAGTGCTAGTAGGGAAACCAGTTAAGAGGAAGCTTTTGCCTTAGTCCCAGTAGGAAGTAATACTGGATAGGGCTAGAGTGGTGATAGCAGAGATGAGGAGGAAGAGGGGCTTTGAGATATTTAGGAGGTAAAATTGGCAGGACCTGATGGCTGGGATATACCTATGAGGAAAGAGATACACGGGTAGATTATGGCCCTGCCATTCCAAACTTTAAGAAAAGAAAAGAAAAAAGGTGGAAGAAGAGCAGGTTTGGGTGGAAAGATCGTGATCTGAATTTGAACACACTACACTTGAGGTGCCTTTTAGGCATCCAAGTATAGATAGTTATTCCATGCCCACAAACATAGGACACATAGGCCTTGGAATGGCTTTGGGCGGTCTGACCCAAATCCAGCCTCTCTGGGGTCAGTGTTGTTTAGTCCAGTTGGTCTGAGGACTCATGGTTTGCCTCTCACCCGTCACAGTCTATGTCCTTATCAGAATGTTCTGAAAAGGGATGCCAGAAAGAATTGAGCCTAAGGAGGGCTATGAACAGTCTGAGGAGAGAGTCTGCTCCTTGAGGAGAAACAATTCAGGTACTGATGTACATTGCATGCTTTTATAGTTTCCAAATCTGTGGGTGAGATATTTGTGTTTGATATGTGTTCTTTTATTTATTTTATTATTCATTTATTAATTAAAAACTTGCTATTAATATACAAGGACTGTCTGGAATGTACCCAGCCATGTAATACGAAAAATAGAGGCATTCATGGCTGGATTTTTTCCGGACAGCCCTTGTATATCTACAATGTGACAGGCACAATGCCACATCCAAAAGGACTCCTGGTACTTTGGGAAGTGATATCCCCAGAACCCATTTGGCATTGCTGTTCTTACGATCATAAAGAAATCGAGCAGGACGCTGTGCTTCCTCTGAATGCTGAATCTCCAGGGTGCTGACTGCTGGCTTTTATCAAGGGGGCACACCCTAGAGTTCAGAGAGTTGGTTTTTCAGGGTCTTCCTCTGCAACTATGACTCGCAGATCTGGTTCTGGGCATCTCGTGCAATGTCCCTAGACAGTAAAGCTACATCAGTGTTGGTTCTTCACTTTGAATGGGGCTCAGCTGGGCAATCTGAGTCCTGACTCTCCTCCCCACCCCTGTGCCATGTGTTCTGGTTTGTTGTGTCAGAGCATCTCTTTGTGTCCATCCAGGTGAGAGAAGTGGCAGAGCAGGCTTTGTGTCCTCCTGTGGCTGGAAGTTGCAGTGAGGGCAGAGAAGGGGGTGGGCTGCGTAGTGACTCATCCAGCCCTGGCACCGTGTGATGGGATCTGTGAGTGTGCATGTGGAATAGTTATGTGCCCTGAGAACGTGTTTGTCTTATGAAAATCTAAACACATGAGTCACGTGAATTCAGGATATTGATTACCATCATGAACATGGTTTTCTTTTAAAAATCCTCTAGTATATTTAACATGCAGTGCAGTGAGGGAGGGGGAAACCAATGAGAATTTTGGTGCTCGGGGGAAGATCACATTGCCTATGTCAGTGCAACAAAGAACTTCTTACAACTGGAACAGATGGTAAACCCATGTTAAGGGAGGTGTTTCTGCAGAGGGTGACCATGTGTCAGGTGGGACAGAAAGACTCTTGGTGAGGGGGAGGGTAAACTGACAATTTCATCTCTAAGATCTCGGCTTTGCCTTTCATCTTGAAAAGTCTGCTTGCACAAGTCTGCCAGGGACTGAAGTGTCCTTGAGGTCAGAAGGACCTCAGGGAAATCCCAGCTCCACTTCTTCTAACTATGTGACTTGGATGAGTTGCTCTCTGAACTTCCTTCCCCTGGTCTGCAAAATCACATTCTTAATACCTTGCAGAGTACAGGGGTGGAATGAGTTAAGCTGAGCAGCCAGCACCCCAGGATGTTAAGACGGGGAGAAGCCTGTGGTGCCTCCTGTCAGCTGCCTCTGATCAGCTGTCAGCTCTGTGGTGTGTGCGCGTGGCCTGAGTCCACATGCTCTGCTCAGGGACGACATTCATTGCTCCCCAGAGGCAGGCCACATGTCAGCTCACTGGCAGCCTGGGGTGGGCTGGGACACGCTGTCCTGTTTCTGCCTGAGGAGCAAGCAGTTAGCCCACCCAGCTTAAGTTTCCCCAAAGACCTCAGCAGTCCTTTGCAGAACTGTCCTTTCAGGCGCCGAGCGTGGTGTGTTGTGGTAATCGGAGCTCCGTTAGAATTCTGGCTGTGTCCCTTTCTCACGCCAGCTCTTCCAAAGCTGATTTGATGAGGAGTTATGTTCCAAACCCGTTGGATCAAATCTTGAAGCGTGTTTCTAATAGTGTCTTGGGAGGTTTATACTGTTTTTATTTTCCAGGGGAGTATTAGCAAGATAAGATTAGCCTTTGGATGGTGCTAACATGGTCACTGTAAACTTGAGGCGGTTTGCTACCTGCAAAATCCTTGGCACCTCAGGCATGGTTCTGGCTTCACATGTCACCATCTAGCACACTTGAATCATGCCAACCTGAAGGCACTTTTCCCTGTTATGGGTGCTCATCACAGTTATGCCATTTCCCATCCACACACCCAATGCCGATTCACGGTCACTGGTTATTTTCTCCTCCAGCATACCTGTGGACTTTGTAGGGTGCAGTTCTTTGTGCCTTTATTAAGAGTAAGAGAACATGGCTCTTGCAAGGTGCAGTGGCTCTTGCAAGCATCTGTGATCGTGCAGGTAATTATTGGCAAAGCTGTGTTTCAAATCCTGGTCTTCTGAGGGGCAACCCAACATAGTGAGAACGTCACTGCATTTGCTTCTCACCTATGACATTCATGAGCTGTGTGACCTTGCACAAGCTAGTTTTAAGTGGTTCCTGATATTAATAGTAACAGGAAAATTTGCAAAGCACCCAGCATGGTGTAGGTACTTTATATCAGATCTCAATGCATTCTCACACTACACCTCTGAGGTGAATTTTATTTATCCATTTTATTTTTATTTTATTATTTATTTAACCATTTTACGGATAAGTGTTCTGAAATTCAGGGAGCCAAAGTAGGTTGTCTGAGCCTCTGTTAGTCTATGGGAATGTTGCTACCTCCCTGGGGGCATGATTACGAGACTGAAGGACATAATGTGGGTAAGTTGCATAGCATAGAGCCTGCAGTAGGGGATGTGCTCAGTCACTGCTTCTTTCCTTTCTTCCCCATCTGACTCCAAATCCAGTGGTCTTTCCGCCGCACCCCATTTAATACATTTAGACCAGTGGTTCTCAACCTTCCTAATGCCACGACCCGTTCCTCATGTGGTGACCCCCATAAAATTATTTTCGTTGCTACTTCATAACTGTAATGTTGCTACTGTTATGAATCGTCATGTAAATATCTGATACGTGTTTTCCGATGGTCTTAGGCGACCCCTGTGAAAGGGTCATTTGACTACCAAAGGAGTCGCGACCCACAGGTTGAGAACCGCTGATTTAGAAGCTGAGGTCCTGCGGAAGTCCTTTCCATAGCTGTCTCCATCGCATTTTCCCCCTCCCGCTGAGGGCCACTTCAGATCTCTGATCTGAGCCCAGTCAGATTCCGCCTGTTCAGTCTTCTGCCACTTCAGGAAGCACCATCCTTCCCTGGCGAGATGCACCACACCCTGACATTTGCCCCAGGACTGTGTCTAGGCCACTAAAGCCTACCCTGGCCTCTCCAGCCATAGGGTTCTCCCTTTTCCTGACTTCTCTAAGGCAAATGCAGGTTGTTTTCCTGATTTTGGCATCTTGCCTGGATCTTTCATGTTGTTACATTGTGTTTCATGAAGGCCACACATGGAAGTGAGCTGCAACCCAAGTCTTCAGACCTCCAGCATTATATGCTGCAGCTTATTGTTATTTAATATTTAAGAGGAGTGTGCCATAGGTTATGGGGGGAAATAGCCCCATCTTTGGGGATCCTCAGAAAACTAATCATTCAGCTTTGAATGAATGTTTAACACTTATTCTCGGCTCAACACTAGGGCAGTGGAGGAGAGAGGGCTGGCTTTCATGGAGCCTTCAGGGGCTCACGCTCTAGTGGGAGAGGTAGACAATGACATAAACAAGTAAGTCAGTAAGACAATTTTAGATTTTTAATGTCAAGTGCCATGGAAGAAATAAGTAGGGCTCTGGTAGAGAGTAACTGGGGGACACCGTGTGCACCTTGAATAGGGTGGTCAGGGAAGGACTCCTCGAGCAGGAGGCAGTTTGAGCTGAGATCTCAAATGAAAAGCTGGGGCAAGAGCACTCGCAGCAGAGGGAGCAATGAGGACAAGGCCCAGAGGCGGGAAGGGCTTGGCCACTCGGGCTGACGTGGAGATCTGGATGGCTGGGACACAGTGCCGGAGAGAGAAGTGACAGGGTCAGAGAGAAGCAGGAGCTAGACCATGTGTTGCCCTGGCAGCCACAAAAGAGTTTGGATTTTTTTCTAGAATCAATGGGAAGCCACTGAAGGGTTTTAAGCAAGGGAGTGATGGGCTCTTAAAGAAAACTGAGGCAGCCATGTGGGGAACGGATTGTGAAATGTGAACTGGGAAGCAGGCACACCAGTTAGGAGGCTGTTGTTATGGCCCAGGAGAGTTGACAGTGGCCCGAACTGGGTAATGACAGTAGGGACAAAAGCAGATAAATCTGTGATTACGTTGAAGTTAGGACAACAGGGCTTGATGAAGGATTAGATGAAATGATCCATTCTGCTCAGTCTACTCAGTACCCAGTTAGGGTAGATCCAAATGATACCTAGATGCAATTCCTAAACTGAGGGGTGGGGATAAAGACGGGAGGACATCTGGCAGCAGGTAGACACAAGAGGTGACAGACCTAACTGCCAGGATGTACCTCTGCAAGTTTGAGAGATGAGATAGAGGCTAGTTTTTGCATCTCTACGAGAGCTTGGAGAAGTGAAAGGGGAGAGGTTTCCGAAGAGTTCATTCACTCAGTCCTGGGGCAAGTGCCTTATCTGTAGCTGGTGAATAAGACAGGGCTCTGCTCTTCAGGACCTCCCATCCATTTGGGGAGGTAGAAATGTAAGTAGATGAATCTCAGTGAGTCAGTATAATGACAAAGGGATGAACAAGGGCATGTGAGAGCACGGGAGAGGACATTTCAGAGGGGGGTAAGGGAGGGCTTCACAGAGAATCTGGGCGTCTCAGGAGAGAGAACATTCTAGGAAATGGGAATAATGTTTGCAAAGGCCTAGAATCCTAAAAGGGAAGAGTGTGTTTTCAAGAATTAGGCAACCCCTCAGTGGAGTATAGAGTGTACACTGGGAGGTACAGTCCGGTGTGCCAGGTTGTTGACTGCACTCAGAAGGGCCTGGTAGGGCATGTTGGGAGTGTCGAACTGAACCCTTTAGGCATCCACAAACGCCAGGGTCTAGTCGATGGAAAGCAAATAGCTGCCAATCAATCAAGTCCTCATTTCCTGCTGCATCTGGGTGTAGCCTCAGAATGTTCTCAACACAGCACTCCAGGCAGTCACTTCCAGTCAAGCAGAATTGGCAGAGGATGAGGCTTTTTTGCCATTCCTGAAAGAAGATGAGTCTATGAATGAGTTTAAAGAGAGAAGTGTTCTAGGACCAAAAAACTACCTTTTACAGTGGTCTCATCAGCCACAAGTAGAAATTTCCTACATTGTATAAGACATGGTGGAGGACAGGGAGAGAGAACCCAGCGTTCCTGCTATTGAAGGGAGAGTGGCCATTAGGCTAAAGGGAGAAATAACAATCTGGTCTGAAGGAACGTATTTCCGAGTGCAGCCATGGTTGTATGACTTCCAAGGGGGCAGTGCTGAGGCATAAAGTACCAGGCTTTCAAGGAATTCTGGTCCACGAGCCCTTGGATGCTCTTGACCTGTAGGGAAGTGCAGTGCTCCAGTAAATGCAAGCCTGCTTTGTCCAGCTGACATTGCTCTTCTCCACAGGAAGACCTTTTAAAGAGGGCGTATAGCTCCTCTGAAGAAGGTAAAATGTCCTGGGCCAAGGAAGCAGGACGTAGAACCATTAGCCTGAGAAGTCAGTGATGGCTGTGAATGTCTCTGTCAGTTCCCTGTCCCTGGCACCCAGGGTAGGACCTGGTACACGGTATGCGCTCAGAGGAAAAGAAATTTACCAATTAACCAACCAGTCAACCATCCAACCTGGGTTCTAATCCCTGCTCTTGAATTTCAGTTCTCTTAGCTATCTAATGACCTGCTTGGCCTCTGAGGCCCTCACATTCTGCTGCCCTAGGAGTCTAGGATAATGAATAGAATGGTTCAGAGCAAGCCAAGTAATCACTCATTTTTATGATATGTTTCAAATTTAATCAGGATAAAATATCAAAATCAAGCACTACTTTACAGCATCTCAGATATGCCTTCTAAAAACAGAAACTGCGTCTGTCTCTGAGTTGTGAAGAAAATGTATTAGGTTATTTTAAACAGCAAGATTGTCCTTTTTGTAGGGGAAGAAAATGAATTAAATCTTGCCTTCCTGACGAGGGATTTTAATTGTGATTTGAGTCAATTTTATCTAAATTTGAGTATCCATCCAGAGAACATTGATTGACATCTGCTATGAGCAGAGCTTTGTGCTAGGCACGTGGGAGATAGGAAGATGAGCAAGACCCTTCCAGGCAGGAACTGACGATCTAGGCAGGATGATCCCACTTGACTGTGACCTTAGATCAACAGGGAATAAGCTGGGATAGGCCAGATCCAGGGTGAGGGAGGTCAGAGGAGGAAAGCCCTTCAAGTACATCATACAGGCAGGGAGTCTGCCTCTTACCACATCGTGTAGGCCTCGGAATTCACTGAGCCACTGTGGCCATGAGGTTGGCTCTGGGAATGTGCCTAGAGCCCCCAGAGCTGCAGCTACCAAGTTGAGCACCTCAGCCCACACGGTTGTTGGCAGGGAAGACCATCTCAGGCACTCAGCCGTTGGCCTTGTGAGCGATGGGCACCAAGCTCAGTGGCCCCTTTTTATGGCTCACATCTGATTTCAAGAAAAAGTCGTTCACTGCAACAGGAATTTGTGTTCTTTCTTTTGTAAGACTGGAAACTATTTGCCCATGTAGCCCTTTCCGCCTTGGCTGAAATTTGATGTCTGACTGAAATGGGAGCATCTGCTTTCTGACATTTATCCAATAATTACTTGTCAAACCCTTCTCTGTGCAACACCCTGGGCTAAGTGGGTGGAGACACACAGGCCCCGCCCTCAAGGAGCTGACAAAGGATGTGTGAGCCAGGCCCAGGCCCAGGCCCAGGCCCAGGCCCAGAAAGAACTAACTGTAAGACCAGCTGAAAGGGGACAGTTGAAGTACTAGTAGTCAGAGGCGAATAAGTTTGCTTTTAGGCTAGGCACATAAAGGAAAAAACCTAAAAGAGATCCATGTGATTTGGACCTCAATAAATGTAGGAATTGTACACCTTGAAATGAGTATAGTAGGTTTTCTGAAATAAAATAGTGACAAAGGCATTTGAGGAAGCAAAAAGATACCAGGCATGTTTAGAGAACTGGAAATACTTCAGTTTGACCCTGACAGAGAACATAAAGGAAATAATATTCAAAAACAGTTGGAGCCTATCTTAGTTCAGATTCTGTTAACAAAATACCATAGACTGGGTGGCTTAAACAACAAACATTTATTTCTCCTGGTTCTGGAGGCTAAGTCCAAGATCAGGATGCCAGCCAGGTCAGGTTTTTGGTGAGAACGCTCTTTCTGGTTCCCAGGTGGCTGTCTTGTCAACCGTGGAGAGCTGAGAGAGGAAGCCAGCTCTTCTGTGTTTCTTCTGCTCAGGGCACTACACCCATCATGTGGGCTCCACTCTCATCACCTGAGCACCTCCCATAGGCCCCATCTCCAAATACATGACATTAGA
This sequence comes from Lyroderma lyra, assembly GCA_004026885.1. Classification (NCBI taxonomy): domain Eukaryota; kingdom Metazoa; phylum Chordata; class Mammalia; order Chiroptera; family Megadermatidae; genus Lyroderma; species Lyroderma lyra. Next base: position 136,971 of record PVJL010000605.1, on the reverse strand, counting down.
GGTTCAACATAGGAATTTTGGGGGATGCAAGCATTCAGTCTATGGTATGGCCACATCACAGAGCCTCCTTCAGTGTTCCAGGGGAAGGCAATTATACCTTTAATTCTGTAGGCAGCGAGATGTTACTAATGGTTCTTAAGCAGTAATGTACATAAAATGACTTCGGAAGTGATCCAAGTCCAGTTTTCCATCTCACACATAAAGACTAAATCCGAAAAGAGTAAGTTACTAACCCAAGGTCAGATAACTAGTCAGTGATGGAGCTAGAGCCAGGGCCAGAACCGGCACCACATCTTCTGGCTTCAGATACAGTGGTCTTTTATACTCTGTGATGACATCTGTGCTCTGGGAGGATTGATGAGGCTTCTAATGGACCTAGAGTGAGTAAGTTTCTAGTGAAGGGAAAGGAGAGGTAAAAGGCAGGCAGACTTGTGGGAGGCTTTTCTGTAAAGTTTGGGTGAAAGTTAACCCCTGAGATCTTTATCAGGGCCTTGGCAGTGGGCGATGGGGCAGGGGCTGATGGGAGAGACGTGCGGGCGCAGTCGGTGGGTCACGGACGTAGAAGGCAGATGAGAGGGCAGTATCTACTTGTACTTTCTTCAGTCCTGGTTCTTTACTAAGTTGAACCTCCTCTCCCGCC